>JWJA01004828.1:0-12811 GCA_000812885.1 Lanzia echinophila
GTGCCTGATGCGGTCACCGATAGCCTGCAAAAGCGGGCACTGGTGGCGTGGAGGCAAGTCCAATAAAAATGAAGGGCAATACTGCATATGCGTGTAAGGTTACTCCAGAACCAGAAAATAAAAAAGCTATCAGGCTGTCAAACGCCCGAAATGTGTGGCATTCGTAATTTGTGCCTAAATATTTTGAGGAAAAAAAGAGGCGGCTAAAAATGAAGTCAATTATTTTGCCGCCATTGGCAAGTAATTGAAGAAAGTACTAGTGGGAATTTGAGATTACTATACTTAGGTACTCAGGTACTGTACAGTGAATTTTCTGAATGGGGCAACAATTGAAGTATTTTTCGCTGATTGATTGTGATGAAAATGCAGTCAGTGTTGCAATCTACTCCACTAATTGAGGCTGTGGGCGACAACATGTGAAGGAAGGATTTGAGAGTATTTGATCACTTGATTCTATACCTTCATGATAACTTTTGAGCTGTGTGAAGCTGAAGTATAAACTACTCAGGTAGGTTTCCAAGATCGATGTATCCAATATTTGTGTACCTACCAACTCAAGTTGTGGCATTCATTCCCTGCTACTTTCGAGGGAGTACAAATACTTGATCCTATAGTCAAACATCTATGACTCTTCAGATGACTATCGAGAGATATGTCGCTACTTGCTGTGGCTGATGCTATTGCTGCGGGGCATGTCGACAATTGTTGTGCAATCCTGATTTCTTAAAATGCTTCAATCGTAGCCCTCATACCCACATTCCCAAAGCCATCCACAATATTCACCTCCGTAGCCTTCTCAACCTCCCTACTCATGACAATCCTATACGTTTCCCCCACATAAAACGGACTCGTGGCTCTATACACGACTTTCTTCACAAACCTCTTCTCCTCCTTACCCACCACATCACGCCAAAAATCAAGCATGTGTATCAAATTCAGTGGACCATGTACAACCAGATCGCGATGACCTTCAAAAGTCCGACACCATTCACGATTATAGTGTATTTTATGTGCATTAAACGTTAACGCAGAAAATCGAAACAGTCGCACGGGGGTCTGCATTATATCGCGAGTGTATACACCTGATGGCAATGGGACAGCGGGCGGTTTGGGAGCAAGCGTAATGGGATGATTGGGGTCGATTTCCCGTCGAAATATCCAATTCCTATCGATTGTTAATCGTGAGTCCGGCGTAAAACATTCTAAATATACATCTTCTTCGAGATAGACACTCCTGAACAGACCGGCATGTTGATGTATCACTTACCGCCGATCAATGAGTGCGACCCCATTGAGCCCTTGTTCATCCTCAAATGTTTTCTCCACCCCCACCACGATCATATCCTCCCCTGCTTTTGTCGTCTTAGCCTGCGCGCTTTTTAATTCCGTTTTCTCAATTATGCTCTGCCCGACTCGGAGATGTTTGTCGCGCATCCATTCTAGTTCTCCCCCCGCCCACATGCGTCGCGTGAATGGTTTCGGGGGATTATATGTTCTATCTGAACCATCTTCACCCAGTTCCTCTTCCAAATCCGATGGCGTGAAATAGGCTAGATGGTAACATGGTGGAATTGGTGTACCGGGATTGAAAGGCTGTTCAGGTCGAGATAAGGTTGCATTTAAAAGCTGTAATTGGTTTATATCGAGGGTTTGAACTCGTGTTTGTGGTGGACGCGATCGTGTTGTGGAGAGGAAGGAAGATGCGATGGAGGATGCGGTGCTATGGAGGCGACGCGTCGTTAATGACATGGTTTGGATTTGGTGAAGTCATTGTGATTGCGGGGAGGTGAAGGAACAGGGAAGAAACAATAATAAAGCTGTCTTGGAAAAGTTATCACTATCCTCTGACGGGTAGCCTAGACTGAGATTATTTCCGGGGTTTTAGGGCATGTCAGTACGCTGTGGGGTAAGTGGGGCATGAAATTTCTTGGGGTACTCTCACGAATGGGGGAAAATAACACGGAGTTTATGGCAAGTTTAACATGAATTCAGATTCTGACTTGGTTCCAGGAAACTAATGTATATATAGTGTCCTGATGTGAAATATAGTTATCGTTAAACTGATCGATACATAGTTTACTCTTTTAGAAAGCAGCAACAACGACATACATTCTGTATCCAGAAACCCATATTTCACGAGCTTTATGAACCAATATGATATTCTCACATGCCACGCTCTAAGTAAACCCGGAATCCTTCTGCAGCTTCATGATCTCGGGCTGTTTGATGAAGCAACATCGTTCAAATCATTGCGGTATACCTACCTCTGTCAATCCCCGAGGGATATTGATAAGAACCTAGAACGATTTGCTGACCTTGTTGTTCATTTAGAAATCAAAATTTGCGTAAATAGTGGGTAGAAGGGTATTTAAATCAACTGTATAGTTTGACCCGAAAATTGTTGAAAGGAGACTCAATAGGACTCCTTTACTAATGGAAAGGCTTTGGTTCTTCGTAATAAAGGACTGATCGACTTTATTGGATTGGATTGATGCTTATTTTGCTTGGGATGTGGTGAAAGATCGAAGATAATCTGAAGCTCTCAAGAAGACGTAAGCTGGCTCATCGACCCGAAAGCCTCACTACTCCTGGGAGTAAATGCGAGGCTACTGCACTGCCACGTTTGGCCGCCAGTCTCATTGGACACTTTCTCATCATGTCTGCTCAGCCTCTAGGAAGGATGAAGGCAGTGTAAACAAGAAATATAACTCGAGTTCTGGCCGACGATGCTGTCGGATTGAACCCCTTGCACTCCACTGGCTGAAGCAAAGGTTTGAATTTAAGATTTATCTCTTATGAAAATTATTGTGAGTAACGTGTCAACACCTTCCAACGGAGATAACGAGGATGATTATCATTGTGAGAATCATGCATACTTTTCACATGGAAAAGACCGCCGAATTCTTGAAGATCACCCAATGCGGATATTCGAGGCGGGCCGGATCGCAATTGAAGTCTTAAAGTTACACAACAACAATCAAGGTGACTCCTGATGAGCTTTTTCGGAGATGTTTAACATTCTTGGAATCTCTCTAGGATTTTCAGGTTCCGAGATAGGAACTCAAACAATAATTACTCTTGATGAGCTCGATAATGAATTTCAAGTAAGTCTCGTCTACATTACCTAATTTGGAAACTTGATAGTCAATGAGGAAGGGAAGGGGCCCAATATCTTCTGAGAAATTTCGATACTGAAATTCCTAACAGTCTCTGAGCAACCAATGCAAGCATATCTTTAGTATATTTGAACTATGGATTCATCGCCAGCAGAACTGGTTTATCATTGTGTAGCCTAATACCACAGGTGTTTTCCTGGAGACAACTTCAAATTACTCGTCCAGCTTTCGAAAGGCTACTCGTAAGCAATAATGTTTTTGCTCCGATCTTGATTATTGTCCCCGAATTTGGCTCAAAGACACGAGATGGATCTCCTATACGCCATACATTTCATGGGTATAAAATAGAAAATGAAGAACCGATTCACCTCATGATTATGGCCTGAGCTCTGCGAACTACGTTTCAAAGCGAATCTAACATCACGAGAGCATAGCTGCACTTGAGGGGTATGCTGCTGACATAAAAGCATACAAACAAAATATTGCTAGGATTACACCCTCACTACGAGGAACGTTAGAACTCGTTTATCTATTTTGACTGCATGTTCACTACACGAGATGAGTTTATGGATTCTAATCTCATGAATGAGCTTGTACTTGGGAAAGAATCTCGAAATGCGCAACGCTGAAAGTCTGCAAATGATCAACCGCGATTTGGGAAACAATATTGTACCTCTAAAAGAGTCTGTAGCTTTGAATGAAGAAGAGAATCGCGCAGTGTCTATGGTTACTATACAAAATCACAAGGATGATAAGACGATTAGAGCCTTGGCCATGGAATAATGAACAAAGTGCTTTGTGCAACCATCCAACCATATGGAATCCAAGCACAGACTTTGCTATCGTATATGTCAGCCTGAACTTCTCATCGAGAACTGGCTACCGGCTGACTGTACCGGATGAAGATAAAACCAGGTGGTGGAGAGTCTGGGTGATTCCAATATTATCTATATCTACCATGGCAGTCCGGAACTAGCTCCTGCATCTTTCTTGTTGTGTTGTATCCAAGAGTTCATATAAACTATCGTTAAGATAGCTTAGCTGCGAAAAGCTCAGGGTTCCATTGTCATGCAGTATATGCCATCCATCTAATTGCTCTTTCAATCGCATTAGACAGATAAGAATTGCATCGAACTTGATTTTCTCGCTCCCCTCAGTATTCCGAACCTTTAATGCTGTGCTTTCTATATCTAAAACACCGATCGCATATTGCAATGATATAAACCGGGTCTTTTCAATGACAGTATCAAAAGAGCCATGCTTACTCTCGAGGTGTTCTTCCAGCTGACACAGTTTAGTCGATATTTCACTCAATATAATGAGACGAATACTGCCAGTGACATCTGCAGTCTTCAGTATCTCGGACTGCTCCAATGAAATCGTCTTCCGAACCAGCTCAACAAGCATTGTGCACGTTGACTATGAGTGTTCTGATTCCGCGAGCCATTCCGCACCAACGCTAAACACTTTATTCGGCCCACGTTGGAAAAGAAACGAAGATTGAAACCTCTCACGGTCAGCAGTCTCTGTTTTCTGAACTCTTCTGCAGCTAATTCGCCTTGCGCCATATACAAGTGCGACACCAGCAATAACACAACCGAAAAACCAAATATCACTTCACCTCCGCATAAGCAGCGCCTAAAGATTCGCATCTAGATCCTCGCATTCTGGCGCAAGGAAATCGCCTATTGCCATTCGTAAAGGAGTTTCCGAATCATTTGAAGAGTGCTTGAACATAGAGAGCCCAAAGTCGGCAACGATAAAACTGGCTCCTGGCACAAGCATGTTCTGGGGGCGGAGATTGTGGTGGCATCCTGTTAGTTTGAGATCATCCTGCGACCGAAGAAATCGTAAACCTACTCAATTGCTGAGGAGAGTCCTGCTAGGGCGATCGAAAAGCTTGTATCTGTTAGGAACGTGGTAGTAGAATGTTTGTTCAGAGAAGTGTGCGAGTGTGCCGTGTTTTGCTCTCAGGAACAGAAGAATATATTTGTTATGGTACATATATGGCGCAAGCAATTGGACGATGTTGGGATGGTTCAGATGGTTTGGGTTTGATAGGTTTACCAATTCTCTGATGATCATCTACATTCTCGAGCCCTTTCTGTGCAAACTTTGACTGTCGAAAACCGAACTATGTGAATATGGGCAGATCCATGACTTCAATGAGAGAACAGTCAACAAGCTTCTGGTGATTCGCACCCAGTGTTAGTATTTAAACACCCCCGAAAGCTCCCTGGCCTTCGGCAGATTTGGAAATAAAAGGTAGGACAACTTTTTGTTGGCATCGATTTGAGCGTGTTATGAAGAAAATTGGTGCTGAAAATCTCCATTGGTTCTCCTCAAAGTCATCTGCGTTGGGAATCACAATTTCGTCCTCAAAATTGCGATACTGAAGGGGAGTTTGGAATCTTGAAGTTCGTTAGTTTCGATGAAGCTCAAAACATTATCAAAGAGACATGATGCGCTATTTGACTTCAATCATATCCCACGACGCTTTTGTATATGAAAGACCAGAGATGGTCCAACCTTTGTAAGATAACTTGAAGCCGATTCAAGTTGAGAATGGGACGATTATTCCCATGTAATATAGTATAGCGAGACTGGGTTAGCAACATAGCATATTGCACAAGCATATGGATGGCGCTTCGCAGGAAGAACTGATACAGTTGTTTGGGGAATGGGTGCCTTGTGATTTAAATTCGCAATCGTCGAATCCGGTTCGATTTCCCGACGACATGCCATTATACCCACCAACAGAAGAGTGGTATTCAGAGTGAAAGACCATCTTTCTCCGATTATGAACCTCGAACTAATTACATTCAGACGAGAAAACCTATTATAGATGCACTACGAGCCTGGTAGTAACGATGCCGAGGAAATCTTCCGTGTGTCAAACTGCAGATTTGAGGTGAGAATCCTACCATGATTGGAAGCTTTATACGAGGTAGACTATCGAGTGAGAAGAAACATTAGGAATTACTTGAAAAATTGGGTTTCGCTTGTAACAAGTACCGATACAGATTAAAATATTGCCATACAACTCGCATCATGCTACAAGATTGGACTCGGAGGTCAATCTCGGAGACGATGATCGATTGAGCGAGTTATTACATCAATGCCAAAAATCCGTGGACGAACTCCAACATCTCGTTGAACAGGGGAGACGCGTTGGAAAAGACAAACTTCGAAGTGGGCGAGGACGTTTATGACCTCATGGATACGGAAACCGAGATTCCTAAAGTTGATCTCACTAACCATTACCTGGAGCATGGGGATTTACACAGTTACATAGGGACAGGCTGGGCGGACAATGATATAGGGGAATACTGGCGCAAAGCCTCTGGAATCTCTATAAAGTTTATGGGCTTATAGAGGCGGTTGCAGGTCAGTCGTCGGCAATGCTGGATGAAATTGCAACGAGGATTCCTGCTCGAGTGGCCATTAAAGACACGGAAGTCAAAATTTCAAGGGCAGGCATGGGAGAAACAATAGCTTCCTACTTGAAAATCCTGGAAACGCTCGCGTGGGCATATTAGGATCACGGCCGACATCTAGAAACGGAAGAGCGCTATTTGTGATTGATAAAAGGAGAAAAGAGGTTTTGGGAAGAGATAATGGGTGGTTTTGCCTGGATACATACCTATTAAAATCGATGGAAGGAGGCCGAAGTGCTAGACTCATAAGTGCTCACGATTAAGCAACGTGTCTTGAGGGAGGGACATCGAGGTGCATTAGCAATTATGCTGTGTCTATATAGCAACCAAGGCAAAATGAGAGTAACTAGATATCAGCTGCTGTGGGCAATGGGAATTTCGAAAACGGTATTTGGGTTAGAGAATGGGACAACTCATGGGTCAGGAGCTCATAGGCCGACCATTAGCAGCGGAACTATCTGCTAGTGAACCCTCGATCATGCTTGATCATGATCACGAACGACATTGCAAGCTGATGCGACTGTTATTACTCCTCAGATGTGAAATGCCGACTTATCCGAAGTTGTGGTGGAATGAGACCCCGCTAGTATCAGGAAGGAAATTACTCACGCGTATCCGGAAGCTCCTTGCTATACAGTAGTATTGAAATCTGAACCCTGACAAACAGAGGGAAAGGACCCCATTCCACCGCCTCTAATTTCTAGTTTGCTGTTCAGATGTTTTTATATCTGCCAGAACACAAGGAATATCATGACTCAAAACTTGTATTGAAGTACAATCATGAGGACTATTGCCTCCTGACATGACCCATACTCCATCAATCATGAATTGAATTTACAGCTTACATTTTTAACTTCGTGTATAGAATGGCCCATAATTGGGAACAGCGAATTAAGCATTTCTCTCATCCGAGACCAAAAGAATTCCAATATGCTTTCGCGAAGACTTCGGATGAAACCCGGCTAAACTTGTTCCAGAGTAAGACCTTCGTATAGAATTCTTCCTTACTTCCACCATCCCTTCCTTATCCTTTTAGAACAGAATTTGAGTAAGAGCGATCCTCTAAATGGTAAGTAATGAATAGAGTTTGCTTCTAAAGAAGTGTTTAGTCGGCCGGTAATCGCGGTTCGGGTCGAAATCTTTAGAGAACATTAGAGAAATGGAAAAGCCGTCTTGGAAAGCCAAATTGTGAAGCCATACCGATAAATTCTCAGTTACCGTCCTGCTTTTCCAATTCTAAAGCATGCTATTTGTTTTATTACGGTTGTATCGTCCCGAAGAGAAAAGGGGCTCAACCCCGAAGAATGGAGATCCATTTCCACACTGCTTGGCTTCACAAAGTCACAAAATCCCGTGTAGCTGAATCTACTTCAAGTCGTTGCCATAGGAAACGAGGTTCTGAATATGATTTGCAGGATGCGTAATCTGAGATCCAATACCTACCTGTTGGGTCCTACATTTATCCTATGAAAATGTCTTTTGCGAAAGTGTGTAGTTGAAGAAACACAATGCACTCACCATCTTGTCAGTCCAGTGACTCCAGGGTATTTTGTATTCTATTCAGTATACAATCAAGAGTTTCCAATGTAATGACCTAAATTAATGTCGGCGTTGGCTCCGGGCTCGAGGTAAGAAAACCGCGATGACGTACATAATGTTCCGATCTCAAATGGGCTGTTTCTTCCTATCAATACATTCCTATAAGATAGTTTTGGTCGAACGGTGAGCCGCTCATTCCTAAGTATTCTTGATTCCAGATGACTCTAAAAATTCTGTCGGCGCGCGTCTTCCTCATCTTTGGTATTGCAGCATTGCCCCCAAGACGGCGAGACACGCCATTCACATTCTTTCCAACAGTACATTCAGCAACAATTGTGTCTTTCTATATAGCCTCTAATCCCTTTCCAAAACTCTTACAGACCTCCAGTCACTCACTACAGAAGAGCCCTTAGCATTGAAATTGTCGAACGATACGAAACTTTCGAAATAATATTTATCAAAGTTCTTAGAAATCTAGATAGAACAAGGACAATGCGTCCATTTTCATTTTTGCAGTACCTACTGCCATTGGTAGTTTTAGGCACAGCAGTTAACGCTCAAACTGTCACGGTCTACAGAACCGTCACGCGCTATAGAGTTACAGCTGTTCCTGACACTACAACTTACACTCAAACCTTTTTCCAGATTATTACATCTACTCAACCAGCAGACCACACTCATTGGCTTACAATCACCGAACGGCGAAGAGGTATGTAAAGTCAATTTAGTTTCATACGGCTTCTAATATTTAATAGGTACGGTCACCGTCACTGTCACCGCAGCGGCCTTACCAATATCCACACCACCTGCAAGCGAGACAAATGGAGGAACTAGCATACCGCCAAATAATCAAGCCGTATCATCCGGTTCAGTACCATCAGAGCCTGTCGAGTCTACTCCTGGAACAATATCGGAAACGCCATTGGTTAGCACAACTGAAGCGCCTCCTGCCACATCTACTGGGACACCACTTTCACTCACTGAACCTATAGCCACATCTACTGGAGAGATAATCATTCCCTCAACACAATCCGAATTGCCTTCCACGATCCCAGCAGGCACACCCACGTCAAACAGCGAAGAGACTGGTGCCTCAGGAACTAGCATCCCTCTTGCAAATCAAGATGTGACATCCGGTTCAGCCACAACAGAACCTGTCACCTCAACGGGAATTCAACAAGCAAGTACCGAAGAGTCTGGTGCTTCAGCAACAGTAATCCCATCAACAACTGGCGAAGAAGTTGGGGCTACAACAAGCGGCCAAGTCACAAATACCGAGGAACTCGGGTCTACGTCGGCCAGTCAAGTTGCAAGTACTGAAGAGTTGGGGACTTCACCGACTGCAATTCTATCAACTGAAGGCCAACTTGGCTCAACAGCTGTGAGTTCTGAGCCCATTACTCCAACTGAAACGCCAATCTCTACCTCCTCCGAGCCTGCCCTTTTATCAACTTCAATAGCTCCTATAAATGAAGCAGTATCAGGCTCTAGTACGATCGCCAACACCGAGGAATCAACCACTGCAATTGTTGAATCTGTAGTTTCGACTACGATCCCATTTAGTTCTTCTGGGGCTGCTGTTTCTACCACTGAGGGTATTTCTGAGCAAGGCACGACTGGAGAGGTTCTAACCTCAACTTCGCTCCCACTCAGCTTTACTGAAGGAATTGCTTCTACCACTGCATCCCCAATTTCTACCGAAGAACCATTATCAACAAGCAGTGGATTTTCTCCAGTCAACCAAGAGGTTTCTGGCTCAATTACAAGTACCGAGCCTATCTCCACAACTGAAGGACCGGCTACTTCCACCGGCGAACCAATAGGGTCTACGACTGATACTTTCCCCACTTCCACTGGTGAGCTAGTCTCTTCCACGATTGAGCCTGCTGTAGAGACCACAACGAGCTTAGTTTCACAAGATACTACCTTACTTACTCTGCCATCGACTGAAACCGAGCCTTTATCAACAGGTAGCACTATTCCTGTTGCCAATCAAGCAGTGTCAGGCTCCACAACTATTCCAGAAACTACACCTATTCCAGAAACGACACCTATTCCAGAAACCACAACTTTCACACCAGCTTCTCCAACAATATCAATACTCCCTGCAACTACATCCGTGAATCCATACAACTTGGATTGTCCGAATATTCCGACCTCCTTCTCGGTGCTTGTTGATGAGCCTGGAAAGCATAAACAATATCTCTCTCAACTCAACTATCCTGACCATGGCACTTCAGAATCGCTATGGGGTTACGATACGTTGCCGCTCACATATTCGCACCATAAAGCAGCTATATTCGGCCTTGCGGGTGGTAATTCCCTCACTACAACTCAAATTATTAGTGGTTCCAGTGTTGTAATCACGGCCGCTGTGAGGGGCGTTAATTTGGGTAATTCTGCTGTACAGTTGTACACTCCCAGTCATCTTGCAGCAGATATGAAAGAATACACTGCGACCATTGATAGCCATTGCCGACTTTCGCTTGATATTCCACCTTCAGGAGCCAATATCTTGGTACAATGTGGTGGAGTCTTGACTGTGTTGACAGCGGCTAACTTTGCGGCAAGAGGAGTCGGTTGCGTTCAGATAAGCTTGTATGCAATTCCTGCATTACCACAGCCAACAATCTCGCCTAGCGCAACTGCACCTACCGGTCTATCAACCTTAATCAACCTAGCATCGACGGGGACAGCTTCGGCGCCTCTCTCATCAATCACCGCCCCATCGGGTTGTACTGTTGCACCATTCTTCAAGATTCTTGTTCAAGAAACTGGATACAACGCACAATATCTATATGACCCAGTGCCACTTGGAGATGATGCCCTCAGTTTTACCTCAGATTCCGACCAGAGTTTGGTCTTCTATCTAAATCAGAACGATCAACTTTCCTTCAACATCATAGACTTCTTCGGTAACCAAGTCGTATTGGCTTCTGAACAGGATCAACACAATCCCGGCAATGAACCTCTCTATTTCACTACCGAGAATAAAATAAATTCTAACGGTTACGAGCCCGCAGTCGTAACAGTCAACTCGGATTGTACCATTGGCTTGAACCTACCCTTTAATGCTGCCAGCGTTGTAATGGCTTGTTCGGGTCAACTGTGGCTACGCTCGTCTTCATCGCCTAGTTGCGATGCCGTCACCCTATCGATGTTGCCTTTCAATCCCTACCCTGAGACCACGTCTTTTTTAGCCTAGGTCCGACGAGCTTGGGAAGCCTCGCTACTTCAACTGCCTTTACCACCTCTTACTCGTCTGCCATAACGAGTAGTTCAGTTGAAATATCCTCCAGTAGCGAATTGCTAGCTACCAGTTCGTCGGGTTTTTTGAACACGCCATCCGCGGCAAATAGTTCGTCTTTTCTTCCTATCTCTTCTTCTTTTGAAGCGGCATCTAGTAGTGTCTTCTCCACTTCGCAGCCAATCTTTACCTCGTCTCTAGCATCTGTAAGCCCTTCTTCTGTGGAGAGTACCTCAACCTTAGAGTCGAGTACCATTCCTTTCGGAAATGAACTCGTTAGCGGTTCATTAACCTCCCCCCCCGCTACAATACTAACTGCAGCATCGTCTACTCTTCCATTTTCCTCTACCTTCGTGATTTCTACCAGTTTATCTACATTCTCCCCGTTCTTTAGCAGCTCGTTTCCAACATTCACGCCAGGATCCTCTTTTGTAGAGTCTGGCTTTTCTACGGGAATATCTACCTCAACTAATCCCGAAGTATCATCTGGGCAAACTTCCAGTATCGAAACTTCATTCTTATCATTTTCTTCTCATGAAAGCTTTATATCTCCAAGTGTGCAACCTTCGGAAATATCCAGTACACAAGGATCTACTTTCCCGTCCTCTCAAGGTCAAATTTCGTCAAGCTCGTCCTTTATTGTCCCACAACTTCAGACTGCGACCCTATCAGTGTCGTCCGAGACTCTAGCATCAACTTCTGGTGTTGTCATTGGCTCTTCTAATTTGAATACATTCTCTACTGGCCTTTCGTCTGAAGCCCTGCCAACAACTTCACTCACAGGACAAAATTCACTCTCTGCTCTGTCTTCTGGCTCCGGCAGTCTGCAATCTTTCTCGGCAGCTCAAACATCCATTTTCAGTGGTAGTGCAGCCCTAACTTCTGAGCCTCTATCTGCCCAAACAACTTCATTTATCTCTAATACTGCTACATCGACTTCGCTGGGAGAGGCTTCAAGCTCTGGGTCAAGCGGAGTTTCACCGATTAATCAAGAGGTCTCCGGGTCATCTTTACCATTTGAGTCAATCTCATCCAGTAGTGTTGGTCCTTCGGTATTTACGGGCATCACAACTTCGTTTGGACCATCAGCTACGTTGTCAAATGCTCTTTCCGAGACATCGTTCGTTACACAGGTCTCTTCTTCGTTAGCATCACTAGCATCGTCTTTCATTGGTTCTTCGCAGCCAGTTACTTTCTCGAACATCGTTTCTGGGACGCTAACCTCAGAGAGTCAAATCACTTCAGTCGGACTTTCTTCTGTACTGCCGTCATTCACGCAGTTTTCGCAAGGAGAATCAGTCATAACTTCGTCAAATGTCGGATCTGGAACTTCTTTGATCGGCGTTGCTACATCTTCGCTTGCCTCAGGTCAGGCTTCGCTCACTCAAAGCTCTCAAATTGAATCGGCGTTTCCAACATCAAGTCTCATCGTGGGGACATCGTTGACCAGTTTTGGTTCTTCATTTGCATCG
>JWJA01004829.1:0-15451 GCA_000812885.1 Lanzia echinophila
GTTGTGATGTTATGTTAGGATATGAATTTATAGAAATTGAGGAGAGAGATTAGGGGGGGAGGGGGGAGAGGGTTGGTAAGTACGTACTGAGAAGGATTGCGTAATACATCTCATAATGCTTGGGGATCATTTGTATGGCGTAGAGGTTGCGATTTGTAGTAATGCTATTTGTCATACAGAGACCCAGGTGTCCATCTTCCTCGAACTGAACTTATTTCTTCAACCTATGTTCCAGGTCGTCAGTTATAAAACACAAAAGATGAGAGCATCATCGCGTTCAATTAAATACCCTATGATATGAAAAGTGCTTTAAACCACCAAAAAATAAATCATATTCTGTTTCCTAAGAACTTATGCCATTCCAAACTCCCCAACGTAGAAACAAACAAAAGCCATGCTCAAGGCAAAAATTGTATGTCGAGTCGACCAAATAAAAACTCCAATCTAGCCATAAACAGTAAAAGATACCCTCGAATCCCATCCTATCCTATCCAGCCCCAGCCCCAGCCCGAGCCCCAGTCCGTGATACCAATCACCTTATCCAAACCAACAATCTACCCTGCAGGACACGGACACGTCCTTTCCCCAAACTCCCAGCTCGTGTCCTCATCTCACTCCCACACCTATACTACTATCCATACTGCATAGGCTGTTGCGCTTTCGGGGGCGCACCTCCCCAACCCGAATTTGCCGGTCCCGACCCCCCAGGCGGCGCTTGATTCTGCAATGGGACTTGTCCTCCACCATTTGCTTGACCCTGCACATCAGGACGATTCTGAAGCGGTTGTGCGAAATTGCAGATGCTGCATACGACGTCTTGGTATGCGTGGAAGCTAAGTGGAAGAACGGGTACGAAGCAGAATGTGAACCATGGATGCCTCTTTATGACTTTTGCTGAATAGTTTCCCTATTTTTTTGATGAGGTGTTAGAAGAGATATGTTTTGCGAGATGGATGGGTGAGGAAGGGTGGCGGCGCAATATGTAGGTTATTGAGAGATAGATGGAGATGAGATTTGGTATATACTTACGCAGTTGTGACATTGACATAGAACATTCTCGTAGCCTTGAAGTTGAGATGAGAACTCTAGTAGATGAAATCAGCTCATTTGTAAATTGCAAAGGATAATAAGGAAAGCAAGCACTTACCATGTTCTCCACAAGTAAAGATGAAGCACATTTTATTTTAGATGTTTGTAACTTTTTTGAGACAATTGATACTTCAAAAGATTGATATAAAGTTGAAGTTACAAGAATATGTTGATGACTGGTGTGGTAAGTAATGGAAATAATATCTACTATGGTAGGGTAGGTATTTACCTAGTAGTAGTTCTAAGTTATTACCTGGATGTTAAGGGTGGAGATTATTCTCCCATCTAGTGCGTCATAGCACTTGCATAAGTACTTAGTACCTATAAAAACCTACCTAGGTATATGTAAGCATAATAAAGAACCTGGTGAACATCATCACTGTAAGTAAGTACATAATGGGGTAAGGTAATACCCAGTAAATATAAAAATAAATTGAACTTTATAGTTAAAATAATTGTATATACTCAAATTCATTGGTCATATAAATATTCGTATAGTTTCAATACACCTCTCCTCCACATTATTACCCCTCACAATCATACCAGTTACCAGTACTGACCTAGCATTGTTATGTCCTATAAAATGTCTTGTTTGAAATCCACTCTCAAAATTTCTCACTTTCTCATTTGACCAAAACTGCATTCTGTGACAATAATCCCTTCTCTCCATTCGTTCTGTCGAACTATCAATGGGGTCAACTTCTCTCAACTTCAATTGGCCTTTCCATTCTTCACAACACCATTTGATTTCCCCGCCTTGATCTTAGCGATTTCCTTCTCCACAGCAGAATTGATTCTCTTTTGTAACTCGGGTCTGTAGCCAAACTTGAAGAGTAATTCCATGAATACAAAGAATGGGGCTAGAACCAAAGCCTGTACCAGATTATCTAATAATGCAGGAGCGCGCTTCTCGAATGCGCCGTGTCCAACAAACTGGAAAATCCATGATATAACGAATACAGCGCCTGCTAGTTGGTTTGATAGAGCGGTAGAGGATACGTTCGATAATAGGTGGTTGGAGTATGCAGCCCAACCCATAATTATAGGGAGGGTGATGGTGCCAGCAACAGGTTCGAGTAGCATATAAAACCCCGCGTAGAATATCGCACCGATTGTGCTCAAGTTAAGCGGCAGGTTTGGGATGGTAAGCCATACAGGCAAAGGTATTATTGTAGGGGAATTTGAAACCTATCAAATAAGTTCTTAGCATCCAACTGTTGTGTTGTTCAAGGTATGCAGTGTTGGGTTTTGAGAAAATTAAGTATCTTACGAGGAATATACTGCTGAATAGAATCAAAGGTACACATATCATATGAATCCCTACATTCACAGGATTGTGATGATAGGCTCCATACTGTAGTAGAAGTATATTATTAGTTCTTCTATCTTCAAGAACTTGCGGAACTTGAATGTTGAAAACATACAAATGTAAGTTGTTTTTCGAGATCGAGAGACATTTCGTAGGGTGATAAGGTGATAGGAGGAGAGGAGGGGGAAAAAGGAGGGAGAAGATTAGTAAGAATAGGAGGAAGCTTTTCTACCACATATAGTGTAAATAAGAGGTGAATTTATGGTTGTATACCCCTAACTGGTGGACGGGATTTAGGGTACTAGTAGAGAAAAGGATAAATGGTAGTAGTTGTTGTTGTTGATGAAAGTTGTAACTGTTGTAACTGTTGTGAATGTAGAGTAGAGTAGAGTAGAGTAGAGTGGTTGTGTTCCAACCAGGAGAGAGAGTTGTGGTGTGGTAAAACCCGGACCTCGGAAGCATGAGCAATCTGCGGCGCAGCTTTCATCTTAATTTAAACCTCAAAACTCAGGCTTGAAGTAAGGCTTACACACATACACCTAAGGAAAGATAAAAAAGAAAAGCTTGGGCCACACACAAAATATTTCTAGATAAAATAGATCTTTTGTATAAACTTTTTCCTTTTCTTTTCTCTTTTCCTCTTCAAGCGTCGTCCTCATCAACGCTGCGTTTCTATGCTACAAACAGATAATTTGTGTTCATCACAGATATATCAGATTCTTTGGAATCATTTATTTGCATATGAGAAATTCGGAGTACTCTTCAATATACCTCGTTCCTTCACCAATAGGCGAAGATGAACAGGTCTGCCCGTGAGGGTTTGACGTGATTCACGTCTGCAATTGACATCAGAAAAGCAGGGCATGGTCACTCCTTATATATCGAAAGAGAAAAAGGTAGTGTGCTATTGTTCCTATGGGAGAGTCGTTGCGAAGATTGTGTGTGGAGACATGACACTTAAGTGCAATACGCGGCGTGCTGGATTGATGATGACTTCGGTCATTGTCAATTGGGTACAATTCGATTCCGATTACTCTGTTGAGGACGACGCTTCACCCATTCTCTCTTCAAGGTCAGTGGTTATGATTTCCAATTTGAAGTAAGGATACTACTAATTTTTGAATACATTTCTATTGAATTAGCAATTGTTCGTACGAAAACTTCACGAATTCGACTTTCCTAGATCGTACCACCGTACAGATTCCCTCTCGAATACTCCACCGAAGAAACAACACTGTCCATCGCAGCCTGCATTTCATTTTTACGCAAATGCATTGCTTGATACTATCCATCCACATCTATCTTCTGAACCTAGGCTTGCCTTATATCATACAAAATCACACTCTTACTCGTATTTCTTGCTTTCTCCTTCGGCGCTTCCCTCTCCAGAATCTATAAACATACTTCCCGTTCCCGTCACCACGTCGAACTCGGATATTTGATTGTACACGTGTTTCGAGCATTGCAGAGTTTAGAGAAAGCGGCGGGGGCTGGGACAAGGAATACACTGGGGGTTGTAGGATTGATACAGAGTTTTGAGTGCCTGGGAGTTTCGTTGTATTGAGGATGGGTTGGGTTGTTTTAGGACTTAAATCATGTTTTATAAACGTTTAGGTAAAAGCTACGCTATATCCATATCCGTATGCAGACTACAAGTATATCGGCGATGATACCACTCATTAAGTGTGACGATATCAACGCAGCGCTGCAGGATAAGGTGAGGAATTATCTGGTCTGCTTTTTGGATCCACTCAGCTCCTTCAACTTCCCACCCGATTTCAACTTCTCCTCACTCAATTTTGGCTCCGTCGAATTCCTACCCGATTTCTTAGTCGACGACCCAGCCACAGCTTGATGTGATGGGCCAGATGCACTTGAGCTTTTACTATCTGATCTTGGACGCTTCGAGGGCCCAGCAGTACGGTTATCTGAGGTATCATTTTCCTTCGGCGTACCCTCTTTATCATCCTTCTTTCCTTGCCGCAACTTCTTTAAACTGTCTCTATTGTACTTTATTCGCCACACACGGTAATCCGTACA
Organism: Lanzia echinophila; assembly: GCA_000812885.1. NCBI lineage: Eukaryota > Fungi > Ascomycota > Leotiomycetes > Helotiales > Rutstroemiaceae > Lanzia > Lanzia echinophila. The sequence continues at coordinate 4,439 of JWJA01004829.1, forward strand.
CTTTAACTCGGCATCATCATAAATAGCCTACCAATCATATTAGTCTCAGATTGGATGAAACCAGACCACGAATCATACCTTAAGCTCCTGATTATGTTCATCCTTTTTCCATGCTTCATATGCCGCATCACGCGCCTTCTTGCGATCGTTCACCATACGTACTGCCCTACCATCTGATTCCGAATCCACTTTCCCATCACCTTTTCCGTGTTGTGTTCCCCATTTTAACCGCACAGATCTCGCATTAGCTATGTTCCGCGCCTTCTTATTATCCTCCGGATCTGAGCTTTTTCTTAGCTCGGCTATTTGGTATATTTCCTAATGCGATGATTAATTGTATGTTATTAGCCTCAAATTATATAAAGTAAAGTGAAGTGAAGTAAAGTAAAGTGTCCAAAACAAAACAAAACACACCTTGAGATCGGAATCATCAGGGTTCTGATCTAAATTCTTTTGCGCTTCCGAAAATGCTCGTTCGTGCTTCGCTTGCTTTCGGGGTTTTTGGTTGATGACTGGCGGTGGAGCTGTGTTTGATGATGATGATGAGGCCGGTTTTGGTAAAGTGATAGGGATATTTGAGGAGGATGTTTGATTTGGATTTGGAGTATGATGAGTTTTTGTTAGGAATTGATTGTTATAATTTGCAAGGCGTTCTAGGCGTGAAAGAGGTTTTCCATCTTGGGCTATATGGGGGCTTGTGGATCGGGATGCCATGTTTTGGATGTGAGGTATTGATTTGATGGGATGGGATGTGTTGTGATGGGATGGAATTGGATGGGATGTGATGTGATATTGGGTGTTGGAGTTGGATTGGGGGGGGAATTTGGATTCAAAATGTGCTTTGGTTTGGTTTGAGTGATTGAGATTGAGATTGTAGGAGTAGTGTTAGATGCAATGCAATACAATACAATACAAGAAAGACCTTTTATAATAAATAAAGAATGGTCTTCCAGTACCAACCCAACTAACTAACTAACCAACTAACATTCTGCTTGCTTATGGGTCCTAGAGGGTCCTAGAAGAAAAGAAAATTCGACTCGCAATCCACAGAAGGAATAGAAGGATCGAAAATTTTTCATGTTGGAGGCTTCTAATATGGTCGGTTGGAGGCTCCCAATATGGTCGCCATTATTGAAATTTAAATTTGTATGTTTGTTCGGACTTTTACTGAGAGTAAGCGCGGTCTTTGCAGGTCTTTGCGGGTCTTTGCAGGTCTTTGCAGTGTCTTTGCAGTGGCGTGGCTGTTGCGTGGCTTTTGGAATGGAAGGGAATTGGAAGGGAAGGGAAGATTGAGAGTTTGAGGGTGGTAGAGGGTGAGGGTTTGAGGGTGGTAGAGGGGGAGGGTTTGTGGTGGATTTGGACAACAATACTCAAGAGTGCTATGGCGCACTTGTATGATTGCTCAAAGTACAGACAGTATCTGCTATATATGTATGTATGTATCATAATAACTTGCCTCTTCTTGACTTCCAAGTTTAAAGATCGTTATTTTTCCCTTGCGTGTTTATATTACAAAGAAAATCTTTTTCGTTATCTTCGTTATAGAGATTATACCTAGGTAGATGTTTGAAGTTTGTTTGTGGTAAAAATTTATGTTTAATGGATGAGTGGACAGAGGTTTATAAATTGCATTTTTTATTTCTTATAATTGGTATGAATTTGGTGATTATGCTTTTTAATGTACTGACTGGTATATATCTCGGTGTTCCTAGTGCATTCATTGCAATGCAATGAATTTGATGTTTTAACATAATTACCATCGACTTCTTCCTACCATCCGTCCGTCCTCCTCCAAATACTCTCTTCTCTATTCGTTTGCAAATCTTCGGCCCCAATCCCTCCTCTCTCTTATATCTACGCACTCCCCGCCCTATCTATCCTGCAGCATACACACCAACATAGACTTCCTTCCTTCTTGTCCATCCTCATCCACAATGATTGTCGCGTCACGCACCTGCTTATATTGAAGCCCAATGACCTCAGGTTATCATTAGAAACCAGAATCATTTATTTCTATCCGAGATGGTGTGGAACTAATCAATCAATCTAGATTGTAGGCAGATATCTATCGGATTGTTCTCGATCACTTACAGAGGCATGCATGCATGAAGGTTTAGAAATAACGTCTGATATGGCTGGCATATATATCATTATCAAAGTTATTGAGATGGATATCACACCAGCTACATACGACGATGTCTTGATGTGATATATTAAAGTATGGCTTTGGCTAGATATGATATTGCTGGAATTTGCGGTTATTTATGTAACCTCGTCTCGATCTGCATTTGTTATTTCTTAAATATTGTGTGATGAGATATCTGGACATATGAAACTGGTATTGATGTCCGATGCGACTGGATATCAGGATTGCTTTTCTTCAATGATTCCTTTTATGTTAGATCTAAAGATTAAGTGATGTGATGTGATGTGATGTGATGTGATGGGATGGCTTGGTTCTATGGCATGGCATATACGAAGTCACCGCTGATACACCCCAAGGACGAACCCCCCCTCCCCCAATAGTTTATCAGTCAATTAGAAAGAGGGGTGCATAGGCGTATACCTATCATCTCAATCCCACCTAGATAGTAGCTACAGAGGAAATGATGAATGATTTGTGAATGAGATTGGTGCGAAAATGGATTGAAATGCAACGTCGTTGCATTAAGGTGCATGCATGGATGGTAAATATAGAAGGTGGAGTGTAATGAATGTGAAAAGTTATGAGGTATTTTTTGTATAGGATATTGAAAAAGGTACTACACCACACCCACCACACCCAGATCTTACCTTTGAAACATCGTACGTAGTATTATATCAATTTAGGAAAGTATCATCGGAGTAGTTCTCATTCTTGAATGTGCTTTTCTACCGGTGGTCCACGACAAATCGGTTTTCAATCATGTACCAGTACTCTGCTTAGCCGCCGACTTCAAAGTTCAATCTTATTTTTCATCCCTCACAACCGCACGTCTTATATCTTATAACAAACAATTAAGCAAGCAAGCAAGTTTGTGGGGATCTACCCATTTTACCCACCGGCTAGAACCCCATTGAGGTCATGGTTAATTATTCTGAAGCTCTGTTCTGGCGATATCGATGATGAATAATAAATTTACTAGGTATATATGTACCCCATACGGCACGACTAATGCTACCTAACCTCGGCAGATCTAAAATTATTATCTGCATGGTTGCAATTGCTATGCACATGTTTGTTGCTTCTCCAACAACAATTCAACTGATGGTGTGCTAAGCTCTACTTTTCGACAATTGAAAACTTGATATGACCCTGGAGCCCAATGCTTCAATACTGGCTATTGGTCTGATCTTGCATACTTCATATAATCCGAGGGATCAGCCATCTCTCAACACCGTATTACCTTCCTACTTCGAAATCAAGTGATTTCGGGGCCGAAACCTTTCCACAGTCTTGCATTCTGGCAGCCAGGGCGAGAGTCTTGTAAAGACATCCTCTGGATTTTTTTGTCCACGCTTTTCTGTTAACATCACCGTATACCATTCCTAAAACCCTTTTTCTTTTGTGGAATTTCTCATCAGTTAATGACAACTAGTAAGAAGTCATATTCTTGAACATCAGCACATTTCTAGAAATGGCATCCTCAACACTGACTCCCGCAGAAATCGCGGCCGACAAGTCTCCTTCCATATACGCAGCTATGATTACATTATATACCCTTGCTACGGTCACTGTCCCGCTTCGCACCATCTCCAGGAAAATCTCGGCATCAAATTTGTGGTGGGATGATTGGTTTATTCTCATTTCATACGTATGTTGCTGATGGGCATATGTTCACTCCACCCACCAACTTCTATCATAGTTGTTTGCGACGGGCGTTTTTACCATAAGCATGCTATGTGAGCTGCATCGCTGGGAACTATGGAGTCGATCTTTATTAACCCACTCTAGGGCTCAAATACGGCATCGGAAAACATCTTGCAGTTGTGGAAGCCACGAGCCCTGATTCGGTGACAAACATTCAGAAATCGTTAATTGCGGCAGAGATCTCTTATACTTTGACTATCTGCTTTGCTAAAATCTCTTTGATTTGCTTCTATTGGCGTATATTTGGGCACTCAAACATGCGAAATATACTTTATGTCCTCGCTTTCGTTGTTGGTGCTTGGGCCGTTTCTGTTGTGAGTATTGTAAAAGCTCTAACTCTACCCTCCACATATTTTCTGGGGATGTTTAAGGCAGACCACAATGCTAATGCCAAATACCATTGGAAGGTTGTCGTGTGCTTTATAGCCTGCATCCCTCTTGCGGCTGTCTAGGACCCCACCATTCATGGAAAATGCATAAACTTATCGATATTCTATATTGTCGGCCAGACGTTTCCCAACGTCATCACGGACTGGATCATGTTAGCCGTCCCTCTTTATTATACCTGGAGGTTGCACATGCCAAACCACAAAAAGTTTGTGGTTCTGGGATTATTCATCGTTGGTAGTTTGTAAGCAGATGTCCCCCTTCATCAATGGCATTTCTCCTGATAGCTGGAAGTGTGTGCGTCGCATCATTAATTAGGTTGATATTTATCTTCCATCTGGATTTCACTGATATAACGTGGGGTTTGATGAATTTGGATCTCTGGTCTTGTGTGGAAAGCTTCTGGTAATATTTCTTTTGATGGTCGCAATATGCAAATCTGCTAACCATTAACAGTGCTGTAATTTGCGCTTGTCTGCCATCCCTCAAGCCTCTTTATACCTATATAGCCAAGAAGCATCCCGTTCATACTTCTCTTTCTACTGCTACTGGAAAGCTTAGATCAGGCCTTGATCGTACTGCGTGGAGGAATAGGAAATCCTCCAATGACCCCCAAGAAAGTTTTACTCGACTTTGCGATGAAGATGACTGCAGTCGTGTGATTACTGCCTGTCCGGATCGCGGGAAAAGAATCAATGAGAGTAGCGAAATTAAGCTTGAAGATATTGGAAAAGGACTGAACATCACGAAAGAAGTTTCTTAATGGGGAAATGATACACATGGAGCGTAACATAAGTTGTCTTTGGTGATTAAAAGAATGTGATTTTGCAGTTCCACATACGCAGCGCTGTACTGAAGAGTTTAGTTTCATCCGTAGTTTATGCTTGTAATTACTCTTATTTTTGTTCCCGCGACATTGAATATCAGTCAAATTCTGTCCCGCTTACAATTTTTAGGAAATGGAGAAATTCCCCGAGGAGCTGGGAAACTATCATACTTTGTACCGCTCTGTGAACTTCTTGTACTCGGGCGGCCGAGACTCGTAGATTTGATGTCCCCTACACATCTGTATTTCTCCACAATGCAATCGGTGATGTGCATACCTAGGTATGTGCTCGCTCTGTCATATCATCCGGTAACCACTAATACATACCGCGTGCCGGAATTTTAATGTTTCCACAATATTTGATGTATGAAAAAGGCGTAGGACTGTCAAAGGTGACGCGACGACCTATGTAACCTTAGGCTACCGGGACACGTAAATTTATCTTGATCTCGTCACATCTCGGGTTAATGTACAATATAAACCCCCATATGCATGAGGATGTGAACACATTCACTGCCTAGGATATAATACGACGTGACAAGTTGGTGATACATACATATGCGTGTCTTTTTGTAAAGGGAAGTTCACTTGACAGCATCCACAGGAATTTTGGAAGGAATCTTTGTTTTTCTCCCGCCGTCATCCTTTTAGTTACTCCACTACCTTAGCCACCGAGGGCGTTAGGCAGTTCTCTTTCTCCTTTTAGAGTTTACTGATTATATTCTTATTTGTTATGATAGCGCCGACGAGGATTTATCTTACTCGCCATCCTCATATAATAGGGTTAGTGACAACAAGATTTAACTTCAAATGACTATTTTAGAATCTAGAATAAGCTGTACAGTCGAACAAGAACATTATTTATCTATATGTCTTCAGGTTCGATGCAATGAAGGTGATGTAAATTCCAATGTTTGAACTATCCAAATAGAGAAAAATGAGAATACTAACTATGTATTCCAGATCTAGTGACACTATAAATGGAACGTATCCTGAAGAATATGTACTAGTATGTGTGATATTGAACTTACACGTATTACAATAAATGGTAGAACCTCAATATCAGCCACCATAATACTGTAGTATACTACTTTAAACACTGTCAATGAGGAGCCATCACATTTCGACTCAATATTCAAACTTCTGCCTTGCTAGAGCAGACGCTGAAGTTGAAATTCATTTCAAAAAATTTCAGTTCATAAGCGCTTTACCAATCTCGCCGTTTTACTTTCCAATCTACGCACCCTTGCCTTGATTATGGCTTCTATCATCTTTGAGGAAGAGGGCTTAGTTCCACTCCGTCGAAAGCAACTTCTCAACAATATAGTGGACGGGCTAGCAAAGGCTCGGCCCGGTACCATATATGCTGAGGTCCCACGATCTGCGATCAGCTATGAGGAAGGATATCGCAAGATCAGTTATGCCAACTTTGCAAACGCTATCAATGGTCTAGCCCATTGGCTACATGACACTCTTGGTCCGGGAGAGAACTTCCCAACAATAGCGTATATAGGTCCAAATGATTTTCGTTACAATGCTTTAATGCTGGCAGCCGTGAAAGCAGGCTACAAGGTATGCCATAGCATACACCATTTATGAGTGAGATATTCTAACGAAATCGGACAAGATGTTTTTCAGTTCCACCCGAAACAGCATTCCCGCACATGCACATTTGTTCAAGCTTCTTGATTGCAAGGTTATGATCACGGTCAATCCCACTCTACCTATGGTCCCTACAATCATTGAAAATACAAACGTACGGGCCATTGAGTGTCCAAGCGTTGAAGAATTGCTCGACAAGACCTACCCACATTATCCTTTCAATAAAACCTTCACACAAGCGAGGAAAGAACCCTTGGTTGTTCTGCATACTTCTGGATCAACTGGTTTTCCAAAACCAATAATATTGAACCATGACTGGGCTGCCAGTTGGAGCGACTGGCTTGCTTTAAGCCCCCCCGAAGGATATACAAGCCAAGCCGGGCTGTGGACTTCGTATGTATACCCTTTCTATCTGCGCTTGATGGCAGGATCTGACTGAAATATCAATAGAACACGACTTTTAAACACAATGCCCCTTTTTCATGTGAGTATCACAAGTGCACATTGATATTTCACTTTTTCTATCAGCTTCCTCACGTTTAGGTGGATTTAAGTCTGCGGACTGACAATTATGATTATAGGCAGGTGGGGTATTCATGACATTATTAAACGCAGTGTGGAATCAGTCACCAGTAATATATCCCTTGGCTGGTGTGCCCATTTCGACCCAGGTTGTACTGGAGGCGTTAAAACACGTCAAGGCAGATAGCATTGTAATGGCACCGCCCCTCGTTGAAGAAATTGGCAAATCGCCAGAAATGCTAGATTTCTTGGTCAAAAATATAGATGTACTTATATACGCTGGCGGGGATATTTCACAGGCCACGGGTGACAAGATCTCGAAGCGGCTAAAACTATCCTCGGTCATAGGTACTACGGAAAGTGGTGCATACCCGGCAATTTTCCCCAGCGACAAGTGGCTAGCTGACGACTGGAAATACTTTCATTTCCACCCAAACGCTGGTATTGAACTCAGACCACATTCGGACAATCGTTGTGAAGCGGTTCTAATTCGCAATCCTGACCCTGAAAAGGTATCACCATTCTTCTCCGTATTTCCAAATTTGGATGAATGGGAAAGTCATGATCTTTTCACGCCTCATCCTTCTATCCCCGATCTTTGGTTGTATTCCGGGCGAAGTGATGATATTGTGGTTCTTTTGACGGGCGAGAAAACCAATCCAATAAGCATGGAGCAGCACGTTTCCCACCATCCCGAAGTTCAAGCTGCACTTGTCGTAGGCACTCACAGATTTCAGACGGCTTTACTGATCGAGTTGACATCCCCACGAACTCTTTCAACAGTGGAACGCGCTGAAGCAATCGAACGTATCTGGCCAAAGATTCAAGAAGCAAACCAAGAATGTCCGCGACACGCTAAAGTCGCCAAATCTCATATTTTCTTCACCAGTCCAGATAAACCCATGGCGAGGGCAGGCAAAGGAACCATTCAAAGACAAATGACACTTAGTTTATACGCAAAGGAAATCGACGATATATATGCGGACGCGGATAAAATGTCATCTTCAGCTCCGTTGGACTTCTCAGCTGAAGATGATAGGATTAACATGACCGACATCAGATCAATAAGTTCATTCATTCGTGATGCAATTACCGAGCTTGTAGGATCCAGCCCATTTCAAGACCAGGATGACCTTTTTGTTCGTGGATTGTTAGATTCTTTGCAGGCGCTCCGACTGACAAGAGTGTTGAAACATACTTTTACTATCCCGGACTTGGAAATCACCACTCTATACACCAATCCTTCAGTGAAATCTCTCAGCGAAGAAATACTTCGGCTCTCTTCGATTCACGAATTGTCAAAGACATCGAGCGACGAGTCGAGGCTGCAAACTATCAAGGCCAGCTTGACCGAATACAAGACCATCCTAGATTCCACCGCTCACACGGATCATATCAATAACCAATTGAATGGTGTGAGTGATATCAGCGCTGATGATTCAAAAGATAAGGTGGTTGTTCTCACCGGCTCCACAGGTGCACTTGGATCTTACATTTTACAAACTCTTTTAGAATCAAGCTCCGTATCTCACATCTTTTGTCTCAATAGAACTGCTTCGAAAGAAACTCAAGTCCAAAAAAGTCAGGCGCATGGTCTTCCCACCGAGTTTCCACCTGATCGCGTCACCTTTCTCTGCGCAGATCTCTCGCAAGAATATTTGGGCCTTGAGCCTGAGTCATTCGTCAAAATCAAAGACTCCGCGACGGATATCATCCATAATGCTTGGCCTGTGAACTTCAACATTCTACTATCAACTTTCGATCTTAACATCAAAGGGCTCATCAATTTAATTGGATTCGCTGCTTCTGCTTCACATTCACCATCACTGATGTTCCTATCATCCGTAAGTTCTGTAGGGAACTTTCAAGGAGACGTCCCTGAAGCTATCATAGATGATGTTACGGCATCTCTTCCCATGGGCTACTCAGAATCGAAATTCATTGCCGAAAATCTTCTTGGATATGCGGCTCACAAATTTCCACATCTACCAATTAGCGTCGCTCGCGTAGGGCAAATCGCAGGTCCTGTCTCCACAAACGGGATCTGGAATAAGCAGGAGTGGTTTCCAAGTCTCGTGCTCAGCTCCATTCACTTGGGTGTTATTCCAGAATCGCTAGATACGACTGAGAATAGTAAAGTTGATTGGGTGCCTATTGACCTCATTGCTGACATACTCGTGGAGCTTGCATTCAGTACTCGAGAGAACCAGATCGAAGGAGCGATGGTCTACCATCCTGTTAATCCGATTCTCGTACCGTGGAAATCACTTCTACCTAAGATTATCGAGGCTGGCACACCCGGACAAAAGAACAAATTGGTTTCAGTGCCTTTTTCGAAGTGGATTGATCGTGTTCGAAAAGAAGGCGAGGAGTTAAATGTCAAGGGCCATTTCGAAGAAATGTTACAGAGGAATCCGGCCATCAAACTTTTATCTTTCTATGAAGGATTAGCGACGGGAAGAGGCGCGAGTATCTTGGAAAATAAGAGAACGGTACGGTTGAGTGGGAAATTGAGAAGATTGAAGGGTATTGAAGTCGCGTGGGTGGAGAAGTGGGTACATGGTTGGATTAAATAACGAGGTGTTGAGAATAGTATTTGGAACAATAAACCACTCATTTCGCACAATTGTTTTGGTACCGAAAACACCGGGAATAGTACCTCTACACTTTAAGTCAGCCTCAACTAAACAGTGTTTGGGTGATTTTTTAGAACAATTCACTGCCCAAGTGAACGCTACTGCCAAGTGAATACTCACACTGTTTTACGCCCATTCTGCCGGGCATACGCCTAACTAGAACTAGGGCATACACTTGGTAGTAGTGTTCACTTGGGCGGTGAATTGTTTTAGCCAGGCCACCCAGGTCAGGTAGGCGAGCTAAGTCACAACTAGATTTGTTTGGAAAAAGATCATAAGATGAATGATGAGCTCGATGGATGTACAGCAAAACCAGATTAACCCCGGACATATTGTCGTCTCTTAGACACTCCAAAGTCTATCGCCCCACACAATGAACAATGGTTGTAATAGTACCTACCTGTAACAGCGTTCTTCATTGGTGGAAATTAGAGAGTGGCGCACATGCATGGCTTCGTCTCTCAGAGAAACGAGGTCACCTAATCAGGTGAATTGGTTCTCCCCATTTATATCTGCCCGTTGTCCGACTTATCTGCATTATTTGATTCATGATAAGTTACCTGACTTCCAATTCCCTTGTCAGCCTTGAACATCATCACTTTTCGTAATAAATCGGATTCGATGTCACAACATGCCCGAGTAATAATTATTGGTGCTGGAGTGGGAGGTTTGGCTCTTGCTCAGGGTCTTCAACGGCTTCAAATCGAAGTCGCTGTCTTTGAACGCGACACTCTATTGGATTCGCGGCTTCAAGGTTATCGGTTAAAGATCTTTGGCGAGTTTCAAAAGAAGTTGCGAGATCTCTTATGTGACGATGCTTGGTCGGAATTTCAGGCTTCCTGTGCCGAAACGAATCTCGGAGAAACAACTCTAAATGCCCCGGATGCTCATATAATTGCAAGTCGTCAAGGGAACCTCCCTGAAGGAGCTCCGATGCCGTATACCATCGATCGTGGGATGCTGCGCCAATCAATGATGAATGGTGTCGAGAAGTTGGTGCATTTCGGAAAACGGTTCATTAAGTATGAGCTCAACGATGCAGGTGTCCGCGTCTTTTTTGACGATGGCAGCATCGAAGAAGGTACACTACTTGTTGGCGCCGACGGAGCTCGCTCTGCGGTGCGGAAGCAGCTGCTTCCAGAGTTAAAAGTTCTCGATACCGAGGGTTGTTGCATTTATGGCAAGACCAT
>JWJA01004830.1:0-40138 GCA_000812885.1 Lanzia echinophila
ACAGTACTGGCCAGTGTATGTTGAGAACCTGAAAAGTATAATGTGCTCTTACCTTCATCCAATCTATGCAACGTTGCCGCGATTAGTAATGTGACAGCCACAAATAATGGTCAACAAGGACAACCCACCTCTTCTTGGCAAGATATGTCCTGATTATGAAGTCAATTATTAGATCAATCAATAATGGGCAATGGCCATAAACTCGTATAAGCTTGAATAATCACCCGCATGATGCATAATGCAGCCGATGATAACTTGAATTGACATGACTGGCTAAGAACTTTTGAGAGAGATTACTCACCATGGACAAATAGTATCCAAGGTAAATATGATGGTAGATTCATACATCTTGTTGAGTTTTGGGAATACGAGCTTTTGGATGATGAACCGAGGTTGAGCTTGGCTTTGATTTGTTCGTATTTTGGGTGATGAAGGGATGTTCGAATAAGGCAGGAACTCAAGTAATATCCCTATGTCTTCTAATCTTGTGAATATTAATGACTTGAGAGGATTCGATTTCGCAAGTATATAAAGAAAAGAAGATAATTCGAAAATGGATGTCAAAGTAAAGCTCATATCATTTTCAACAGATTACCCCGCGATGAAAACATGCCATCCTTAAGCTTGTGGCGTGGGCTAACAAACGGCCTTCCCCTTCTTAATCCGACCTACTACTACTACCCCAGCCCAGCCACAAAATGCAACTTCAATTTCCTTCCATTGAAGCGAACATTAATCGTTATCTCAACACATCATCACCTCATTGGATGGAGTGCAACACTGCCAAACAATGCATTACCAAGAAGACGAAGACTATAATCACAATGTAAAAGGCTTACTACCTAGGTGTCAGTAACAACATCAGTGATATTTGGTTCCGTCTTTTTTCAGTGAAGGGTGAGGTGAACTGAGTAAATAAAGTGATACATACGAGGAGGCAAACTTGTTTCCTTCCACAATACGATATTCAAAATACCTAGGTAGGTATGACAGGTACCTATTTTACGAGTGAGTAAGACAAAAAAGGTACGGATCTGCAGGTACTATCCGCTGTTACTCAGAATCTCTTAATAGAGAGAACAGCATAATGATAATGGAGTACAATGTGAATCAATGAGGCTTTGTTTTTTGTTTGAGCATTCTATCTTATTATCATCAACCCATTTAAAACTGATCAATCTCAATTGGTTGGATATATTTCCTTTTTCTTCTTCAATTTCTCAACATCCCCATATCTCTCTAATTTAATTCCATCCCTTACGCTTTTCTCTCTCTTTATTTGCTCTGTGTGCTAAGCTGCGGACTTTGATATGATTTGTAGGGTAAATAGGGAAAGAAAATGCAGGTTCCCGATGGTTCACCTCACTTCCATGTATGTACAGTACCTTTTCCCCTCATCTATGTCACCGAAAAGTATTCCCTTGCCAGCTAGGTTGATCAACAGAGCTGTACAACATTGGGCAAGAGCAAAAGAGCAAGGTCAAAAGCTACCCTAGTACATTGCTGTTTGTCGATTTTGGTGAATAGATATAAAAGTGAATGGTTCCTTCCTTTCCTCTCAAATGTTCTTTACTTCTCTCGTTTTGTAGTACCAATAAAATTACTTACTTGTTTTCCAATACGGCAACTGCAACTGCAACTGTAACCGTAACCAAAACCAAATTCCTTGGAAAACAACTCTTTCCATATTCTACTGTCGTTTTCTAGATAAACAAATACAACAACCCTAACACAATCGTTTTTGTCTCTCCTCATCTTGAAAATACGAATACTTCAACTACAACTCTACTCCAAATTTCCTTTTGCTAAAGATTTTTGGATCTTCCAAATTTAACCCTTGGTCGTGATTCGATTCGACTTGATCCAATTTCAATCTTGCTCAAGTAAAGTCATAAGTCAATCATGAAGTCACTCGCTTTTATTGCAGTCGCCGCTGCTCTTGTTGGCGTATCAAGTGCTCAAGTTACCTAGTGAGTACTCTGCCAACCGTCTTCCTCTCTCTTCCACCCTTTCCTTTCCTTTCCTTTCCTTTCCTTTCCTTTCCTTTATAAACACAGCTTGATTAACAACATACCAGCAACGAAACAACCGGCGAATTCTCCTGCCCCATCGCCAATGGTGCCTACTGTGCAAGCACGTCTCTCTCTGGTCCAATCATAATCCGTTGCGCAAATGGCGTTGGCCAACCCGGTAACTGCGATGATAATCTGGATGGTGAATTCCCACAAGGTGTTAGTTATTCACCATGTTGGGAGAGCAGCACTGTTAGCGGTGATGCTGCTTGTTCTAAGAAGTATTCCTCATTTTCCTATCCATTTCTCATAATAAATTCCTCCCCAATCTAATCCCCTATCCATCATTTCAATATCCTAAATGCAAGCATAACAGCAAACTAATAAAACATAGCTGCGTAGTCTACGGTGGTTCCGGGGCTTTCAACGGCACATTTACCTTGTCAAACTGCACCGCGATCCCCAGCTCCAGTTCGTCTCTAATCGGCTCCACAATCCCTACCTTGACGTCCTCCTTTGCATCAGCTCCTAGCGGCACAGCTGTTGCTACCGGCGGCTCTGGATCGGGTGGCAGTGGAGGAGGAAGCGGTGTGAACGGTACTGCGACGAGTGGTTCGGGCGGGTCTGGTGGAAGCGGAGGAAGCAGTAGCGGATCAAGCGCAACAGCTACACCCGTCGGACCTAGTTCTACCACAACTGGAGGAGGTGCACCAGAGTACACTGGCGCAGCTGTAATCCACAGCGGTTCTGCTTCCGTGTTTGCAATATTTGGAGGTTTGGTGGCGATGCTGTTTCTGTGAAAGTGGTTGGGCATATGATGAGTCATTAACGGGTAATGGATAATAGAGCAAGGTGGTGATTTTTTTTGGGCTGTAACGTTTTCTTATGTTAAAAAAGGGATGGACATGGACATGCGATATTACGCACATAATACGAGGGGAAGATTAATTAATTAATGGATGGATGGATGGATGGACCATGGAGGTGAGAGGATAATAAAAGGGGAAAAAAAACTATGGGATTGAGATTGATGCGGATTTTGGAAGGAAAGACTAGGCATGCATATGAATATGATATGATATGATATTATATTATACGGATTTTATCATGCAATGCGATAATAGATGCTTTTTGGTGAATGTGATGAGGGAGCTGCGTTATGTTATATTGGTATGCTAGGTGATTCTTGATGATGCTTAAATGGGGACAATGGTGAAGAAGCTGGAGGAAATGTTAAGACAGGATGGACGACACCTAAAGATGATTGCAAGTCGGTCATACAAATATAGAATGATAGAGTTTGGAGATAAGAATGAATATTGAGATGAAATCCTTCTGTGCTATGGGCTGGGAGTAGGCAGAGCAATAACCAATAGTCGTTAGACCAGATGAGATGAGAATATAAATACGGATATAGAATTTGAAAAGCGAGGGATACCTATCTAGCTAGGTAGTAATCCCAAAACTTCTTTTGAGATGAGCTACTTGTACAATAGCAAATGGATTATTTGCGATGGGATGGGGGAGATGTTGCTACTTGGTGCTGATGCTGATGCTGATGCTGATGCTGATGCTGATGCTATTGAAACAATGGAAATAGAAGCCAGGTGAGTGAATGTCATGTGTGGTATGGAAAAAGAAGATACAGAATGCTCACTATGTACTCAGAGGAGAAAAAATTGATATGCAGTACTCGAGTCTCAAGTCTTGGGAAATTCGATTATCTTCCACCACATAGACTCGACTGGTATTGAATCAATTGAGCTTCGTTGCGTTCCTGAGTGCGCATATATCTATACACAAACACCACTCCACTCCCCGGAAACAGCCCCACTTTAATCACCCCCTCGATCAACATATGCATCTGCATCAACTTCCATCATAATCTCTAAGCCACTACACCCAACACCACCTCCCACCTCCCCACCACTCTGTTGTTCTCTTCATACCCCCACCAACCACGCAATAAACAAACAACCAATCAAGCAAGCAAACAGGCCGACAGGGAGAAACCACCATCGCCGCACCCGAGAAGAAATACCAAACATTAATATACATATTTATTCATCTCACTTCATCAATTCTGGTTTCTCAGCTCTCCATTCCCCAACTAAACAACCGCTCCTCTAAAGCCGCTATCATCGAAAAGCCAAGCCACACCAAGTCTTTCTCTACTCTCCATCTTAATCTTCAAGTAAAGCCAAAAAAGTAGACACAAAAACACCGCGACGCCGTCTCGATATAAAAAGAAGCCAAACGAGAGACATCAAATTAAAGTTATTCTTCCGCACCAAGTGTAATTCTCCATCTCAGCTGCAACCCAGCTGCAAAGCCGAGGACAAAAAGCGCCCAACAGCTCGAAATCGAGATGTTCTAAGGCTATTACCTTTATGCTGTTTAACGAATGGGGATGTATAATATGGTATGTTGGCGTGTGGGCGTTATATCAGTAAAAGCAGAATGCAAATGCGTGTAGACAAAGAGGAAAAAGAAAGTATATGCTCCCGCCCGCCTCGCTATATGCAATGCAATGAATGACAATCAAAAGATGGAAAGAGAGGAAGGAAAAGTACGTCTAATTCGTGCAACCCGCCCCTTATGTATACCCAATTAATGAGTGTGTGGTGTGGCTTTTAGTTCATGTTCAAGTTTCTGCTTCATTTAATACATTATTCCTTCACACTCTACGGCCACTCATTGCTGCCGATGCCCCAGCCGATGCCAAGTCTTGCTTTGCGCTGACACTCCTCGTAACCCGCGGTAAACTACTATTGCTCGCAGTGGCCACTATCCCGATGCTTGCGCGCTTCGGACCAGGTTGACCATTTAATGCCGCTACGTTGGATTGTCGTCGTGGAGGAAGTGTCTTACTTGGACTAGCGCCAGTAGCCTCTCGTGGCCTGACAGCAGTACCATTTTTGTAGCTCGTCGCAGGTGGTTCTGGGAGAGGCCTGTTCGATGAAGTAGAGGGTGTTGCAGTTGTATTGTGTCGCTTGATGGGAGATTCGATTCGGGTATTTATTCGAGGAGGGGGTGGGGCTTTGTGGCCAGAAATGAATTCATGTCTGACAGCTTCTTCAGGCTTCATGCGTCTATCGGGATCCCATCTCATGCAGCGAGTCAAGAAGTCCAGGAAAGCCTCGTCGTCGCATTTCAATACTTGCTGAAGAGATTTCGATGAAGGCCGGCGTCTGCGTCCCTTAGAAGACACTGTAAGGCGTGGCTTTCCCAGAGAATCGAAGAAAAGTTTTCTACGGGTGCTCTTTTCAATCAGGTGTTTCTCAGGAGGGCCGAAAACTTCCATAATGCATGCAAGTTGTTCCTGCTCATTCTCTCCAGGGAAAATAGGCACACCAGTATAGAGCTCGGCCAATATACACCCAAGACTCCACATGTCAATAGGTAAGCCATAAGTCATCCCAAGAATAACCTCTGGTGATCGATAGAATCGAGATTGGATGTAGGTGTAAACCTTCTCGTTCTCAAAACAACTGGACCCAAAATCAATAACCTTAATCTCTGAGTGTAGGGGGTGAGCCAAGAGGATGTTTTCAGGTTTCAAGTCGCAGTGAATGACCTTTTTCGACTTTAGTAATAATAGACTGCTAAGCATTTGTTTTGTGAATCGTCGGACAATCTTGAGAGAGAAACCACGGAATGCATTCGATTTGATGAGTTCGTAAAGATTCATGTCCAAGAGTTCGGTCGAGATGCAAAGATGACCGCGGAAGTAAAAGCTTTGAGTGAAGTTCACCATGCTGTGCTTGTTTTTAGGATCCTATGACAGTTAGTTGTGTTTGGTCAAAAATAACGGTAAAAACTACGTACCCACTCCCGCAATTTTTGCAGGATGTTGACTTCCACCAACGCCTGCTGATGGAACCTCTTCTTATTGCGAATGATTTTGATAGCCACCAATCCCCCAGTCTTGTGATCGATGCATCTCACAACCTGCCCAAAACTCCCTTTCCCAAGAACATCGATGATTTCATAGCGATATGAGAGATGATCTCCCGCAGCAATCTGGTAATCGCCCCTTTCATCATCATACCCAAAGTTTGCAGCATCAGATTGAAGCTGACCCACGTGTTTAGCCGCGCTGGCAGTTCCACAAAAATAAACATCCTTGTAATCTACAATCTCTCCCTTTTCGTAGATATTAAGGTGAGTAACGAGCTTCAGAGCTTGCTGAGGTGGTACACGTTCCTTGGGTGTAGCACGTCTTCGCAGGGCATCTAATTGTCGTGCTGCCTGTTCCGTTTCTTTGCGTTTATGGCCAAGCTTCTTCATTTCTTCCTCTGCTGATAGATCATCTTTGTCCAAGTCCGAAGTCCAATGATCTTGGTGCCGTATACTGCTACTAGAAGCCTTGGGGTTGAGCATTCTATGCATGACAGATGATGTGGTACGTGAAGTAGCTGTGGGAATGGTTCTTTCGGTATCCGCAGATAGTTCTTTCTTCGGTGGACTTCGAGTAAGACCCCAACTATCACTTCGAGTTCTATCGTGACCATTAATCATATTGAGACTAGAAACGGAACTTTGTCTTCTATTAGCATGGGTATAAGTGGTTGTAGTCTTTGAAGGGCTTTGGCTAGGAACATGAGTGCTACTATTAGTCAGACTATTCATTGTAGCCGAAGCAGGCACTTTTGGTGGTGGCATGTTGTCATGCTTTGGAGGCGGTGGTGGATGATTAGATTCTCTTTCATTCGCAGCGTGAGAAGGGTTAGTAGCTGCTTTTGACGCAGATCGTTTCCAGCCAAGGCTCAATTTTCTTCGCAGTGATGTTGCCGACGAAGGGGTTGGTGCTTCTTCGGGACTAGAAACTTCTGCGGGAGTTTCACTTTTAGATAATTTGTTCACCTTTAATGCACGTGGTCCAGTCAATCTCATAGGTTTGCCCCCCACCGAAGTATCCAACGTAGTGAAGTCGCCGCTTGTCTTTGAACGGGGCATCATAGGATTATCCCCACCATGTTTGGGGAGAGATGTAGATAGATAAGGCGAGGGCTGCCTTGGCGGTGGCCGATTGGCTATGGGGACAGGCTTCGTCGCAGAATTACCCGCTCCAAATTGTGAGGACTCTGAGCGGATGTGGTGCATTGAACTATTGCTTCGCATTTTTTGTACATGTTGCTCAGTTTTGGCTTCCGTACGGCGGGAAAAGAATGAGCTTTTCGAGGCCGTCATCGGCGAACTAGGTGTTTTGGTATTAACTCTTCGTGGAGGAGGTGTGACAGTGCCATCAGTCAAAGGCTCTGCATTCGGTCGAGCAGAGACTTTTGCAGCAACGGGATTGCTTATCGGCAACAAGTTCAAAGGTGGTAGTCGAAGTGGTTGCAGATTTTTCTTTTTGGTAGGCGCAGGAGTATTTTGCTTCTGCTCTAAATCCGAATTTGAACCAGTAGGTGGTGCATGTCTTAACCTCTTGGGCTCTCGATCGTTTTTGATGGGCTCGCGAGCGGAATTCCTTCCAGAAATGCTATTTGTGGAGGTACTATTGATACTGCTGGCATCGAAAGGCATGCTCGACTTTCGTTTAGCAAAGAAGGGAGTGTCGGCCGGTGAGTCCTTGGGGGATTCGTAGGCTTTAGGTATTGCGGGTACTGGTGGGACATCTTCGTCCTCATCATTACCTGCAGAACTATGTACATTCCTAGACTTTGGTGTAGGCAATCTCGAAGTCGTAGGCGCAAGTGATGACACTCTCGGTTGCAAAGAACCTGCCGTTCGACACTTGTTACTACTTGCATTTGACGCAGATAACAAATCAGAATTGCACTTACGATTGCTATCAGGAGTAGTTCGCGACGAGGAGGGCGTTGGCACCTTTCGGGGGAGCATGGATGGCGACCGTGAAGACGTACGAGGGGTGAATGTAGAGGGGAATGAATCAGGCTGAGGAGTTGGCGGTGTTTCTGGAGTGTCAGGTGCAGGTCCATGAACAGTCGACAATCGTTTTGCTCTCCGGGCATCTGTAGGGCTGACGGTCCTAGCACCGAGTCCTGTTGCATGAGAACCTGGAACTATCGACATTCTCTTAGACGCCGCAGAAGAAGGTGTAGTAGTTGCGACTGTTCCCGATGAATTTCCTTTTCCAGGTGATCTTGTAGCAAAGGACGATGATCTGCTATGATCTGGTGTGCCCGGTTGAATAGAGAGCTGTGGTTGCACCCTTGCGGGTGGCTGCAGAGATTTCGTCTTTGCCGCACGCGAGGTGGTTAAAGCTGTAGCGCCCGATTTTGCAGATGCATTGGCAATGTCAGATAAGGATTGTAAGGATGTGCTCGGTGCTAGGCTTGGCCGCGGTCTTTGTGCCACTCCGGCCTTATTCGAGTAATCTACCTCAGCACCGCCAACGGATCTGCGTGGGCCTCTAGAACCGGGCGCATTGGCTGCACCGCTACCAGATATTGGGGGATATTGATTTCGTCGACTTCGCATTGCAAGAGGAGCACTCGGTGGGTCCATATTTCCCGAATTCGTCGAAGAGGCTGTTGAAGAAACACTACTTTGGCGAGTATTTACAACACTTTGTCGTCTTTGAAACGAGGATGTTCTCGCCGGACGTGGCCCCGATACACCACGCGCAGGACCTACTCCTCTTCCACCTTGTATTGGTCCATTGGGCCCTCCTACTACAGGCTTGTCCTTGGTCATTATGTCCCCTCCACCTGGTGCCGGAAATTGCGTTGTTAACTGAAGTTCATTGGATATGCTAGTTTGTAAATCGTCGAAACTCGGGGAAGGCAGAAAATCGTAGGACAATGAATTTTCTTCGTTGTGGCTTCCAAAGGTAAATAATGTAGGATTGTTTCGCGGCGGCGGAGGAGCATGTAGCGTGGGTTCCTTGCCAGACACCAGACGCGGTCCTCCTGTACCTATCACGGTAGTTCCGTAATTGTCAGAGAGCCTTCTATTATAACCATTAGTTATTGCGGGGAGCCATTAAAAGGCCTCAGGAAAAAGAAATCGAGTAATAAAAAATAAAGATTGTATGGGAAAAGTTTTTTTTTCTTAACTTACTGTCTTGTGGGTGAAAGGTCAGGTCGTGGACCAGAAGGAGCCCTCTGTTCTCGAATCATAGATGAGAACTTAAGAAAAAGGTCGCCAGGAAGATCCAGCGACAGAGATTGATTGAGTACAGGTTTTTCCTTTCTTTAAAGCTCAGTCCGTTTAAGGGCCGAGTTGATGGATAAACTATTTCATTTCAATTTCTCGTATGGATATAGCTTGTAAACAGGGAAGTTGTTGTAATAAATTAAAACAAAAAAAAAGATCAAAAGTTACTCTCGTTAATAGTACTGTACACTTCTTGGTAAGGTATAAATGAGAAGAAGCTTTTTTGCCTGTAAGGTTTCTGATTTTCTTCTTGGTTTCTCCACAGAAACAAAATAAACGCGTTAAAATTGAGACTTCGGTAAGTTAAGCTCTACTTTTCTCATTGCTGTTTTTGTTATTGTTATATTGGCATTGAAAAAAAAAAATAAAAAAAATTCAAAAGTAATTAAAGTACCGATCACTCCTATACTTAATTATTATATGTTATATTTATTTATTCTTCTCTTTACTTTCTTCATTTATTGTTTATTGAGTACAGTACTGGCCAGTGTATGTTTTGTTGTTGTATGTATATGTGTGTGTTGGTGAATGGTGTGAATTTATTTATTTTTTTCTGGGGGTGCAAAGAGAAGAAGAGGGGAAATTAATAAATTGTAAATATGTATGGTATTTCAAAACTGTTACAATACCCGTTTTTGGAATTGGATACAGTACATCTGTGATTGAGTCTCCAAATTCTACATTGTATGGAATTATATTGGTAAGACTTACTTTCTCTCTCTCCTTATTGTCGCTCTCTACCCATTCGGAAGATTTCAAAGATGAGATCGTTGCTAGGTAGAAACAGAAATTAAAAAGTGGATTTAAATTGGAATTACGAAGAGGGAGATCCTTTGAGCCTATCGAAATATTGGTCAAAAAGCAATAAAACTTCACGTATACTGTAGAAAAAAGGCTTTAGTGCTAGGTACGAGTAGGTAGTAGTCAATATCAGCAGCGGTCTACTAGTATTCATGGCCCCTTCTCTGTTGATATAACAATAATAATAATTTAGATATTGAAGAAGGATTCATATGATAATAATCCATCCATGAAATATATCAGTGGTAATAGGTCTACCTAAATGCTGTATGAATTGGTACCCTCATTTTGTTTACGGGGAAATATTTTGATATCGATATCCCAAGTAAGGTTCAGTGGTTGTTGTATCAGATATCGATTTTATCCTTTGGAGTAAAGCTTTATTTTTGAGCAACGGTAGCTGAAGGGCAGTAAAATCTTCCTGACACATACCTACTAGTACCTAGGTACATAGTAGGTACTGTTGCTGCCGCTACTTTCTTGTTAGAGCTATGTCACGCACCCCCTTTTTTTCACAAGCACTGTATTTTGCGAACCCCTGACACGCGTGCAGATAATAGGTAGGCAGACAAGATTCTTGAAAGTGTGTTCCAACAACAACGATTTGGGCAGCATTGCAAAGGTGTAAAGCAGATCAAACAATAGACATCAGACTGGTTAGTATTCAACGGGTTTTGATCCTGATTATGCAAAGACTCAATGCTTGTAATCTTGTACTCCTCCCAATGTTGATTTATTACCTAGATAGGTATAGATTTGTTACCTCGGTATACCGAATAAAATTCAATTCAGTATAAAAAAGGGTCACAGCATTACTTACCTACTACCTAGTAGTAGTAGGTACCTAGGTACCTAGGTATCGACATAAATCCATTTTATTTTATCATTTCCTTTTCTTGATCCTTCATTCATGTACAGCGTATATGTATTTAAATATTGAGAACTTAAGCTCATCTTTCAATATATGTGCCAGGAACTTGAAGGTACTACTAGTAGGTAACAATCTACCTAGGTACCTTCAAGTACCGTAGAGTAACTGTGCCACAATAATAACCTAATTTACTTACCTAGCATTTCTTATATGTACCGAGATTCATTCCACCTCGAAATTCGTACCTAACAATAATAAGCAAAGGGCAGAAAATCCATTTTGGCATGTAAAATCTTGATCTCCTTAAAAACTTATTAAGGTTGTATTGTACGGAAAGACGGGTATCCATTAATGCAGTTTATACCCAGCACCTCGGGCGGTAAATACACGTCATGTCATCATGTCTCTTCTTTTTTTTGTGAGAGCTTCTAATCATTTGATAAGGATCAGCCGTATCGCTAACCCACCTTCGTCCCCCCCCGTCACTTCAAACATTGAAATGTTTGAGATTCTGGACCAAAAATAGCTTTATTGACAAGACTATCAATGCTGAACACATATCATATATTTCGTCTGAATTAAAGTATATTATTCATATATATGATTTCACATGCTTCAATCAACTCTTGGAACTTGTTCCCTTCCTAGCGCCTTAATACAAATAAGAACAAACACTTCCCCTCAACATAGAGAATTCTCCAATCCCATCCCCAGGATTCGGAAATATGGACGACCTCACGGCAGATGCTTTTGTTGACCGTGATGATCCTATACCGGTGATACGGTTCGATGCGACAAACGAAGCAGCAGAAACGATACCAGAGAATACTGAGAGGTTAGGAACGCGAGAGCGATTCAGAAGACACAAATCAACACTGAAGGAGAATTTGAAAAAAGTACATGATAGAGCCTCGGAGACTTCAGCAACTGTGCAAGACAGGCTTATAGAAAAGTACGTCAAGAAGAATTCTGTCGTCGCCGGAAAGCTCTACTAACATCACCAGAATATTACAGCAAGTGGTACCACTGGAAGATGAAACTCAAAATCGATTTGATGCTACTGCTACTCTAACAAATTCGGTTGAAAGGCCCGCCTTCAATATCACAACTATGTCGAACAACTTTCGAAGATTCAATTCACGAATTGGCGTTGTCTTTGTCTTTCAGGCAAAAGTAATCCGTTTGTTAACCTGGAAACAATGGTCACATACCCTCTCATTTCTTGCAGTCTATACATTCGTTTGTCTGGACCCATACCTTCTGACCGTACTACCTCTTGCGGTTCTGCTACTAGCTGTCCTCATTCCCTCATTTATTGCGCGCCATCCCGCACCACCGACCACCATATCCTCTGATTCCTACACATATTCTACATCCGGGCCACCAATTGCTCCGGCGCCTACTGTTAAACCAGTCAAAGAACTATCCAAAGACTTTTTCCGCAATATGCGCGACCTTCAAAATTGCATGGAAGATTTCTCCCGTCTTCACGATACAATAATCTCCGTAATTTCTCCGTCTACCAATTTTTCCAACGAGCCGCTCTCCTCCACGGTTTTCCTATCTTCCGTCGTCACTGCGGCCTTCATGTTCATCGCCTCTCATCTCATGCCCTGGCGCCTTATCTTCCTCGTTATAGGCTGGACCATTACATCTCTCGGGCATCCCACCATTCAAAGGCAAATGCTCACTACCCATACCACGATTATCCAACCGCGTACCACTCCAATTCAATCCCACATCCAAGAATTTATATCTAATGACATAATCCTCGATTCCTCTCCAGAAACGCGCGAAGTCGAGATCTTCGAATTACAACATTTATCGCGAGGAGGAGAATGGGAACACTGGCTGTTCAGCTCCTCACCATACGACCCTATGAGTTCCATGCGCATGGAAACGGGTAGACCCGTAGGATGCCGCTTCTTTGAAGATGTGAGATCTCCAAGGGGGTGGGAATGGAGTGA
Organism: Lanzia echinophila; assembly: GCA_000812885.1. NCBI lineage: Eukaryota > Fungi > Ascomycota > Leotiomycetes > Helotiales > Rutstroemiaceae > Lanzia > Lanzia echinophila. The sequence goes on from JWJA01004830.1 coordinate 12,777, forward strand.
GAAGAAATGGGCGCTGGATTTGTGGAGTCGAGAGTGGGTAGAGGAAAGAATAATTACAGGGGTGGAAATCGAGACGGAAGGGGAGAGATGGGTTTATGATATCAGGTATGAGGGAAATAATGAGGACAATATGGGGGTTGGGGACATTGACACGCCAACGAAGGGAAAGGGCACCGGTCCTGGAAAAAGAGGCTTGGCAATAAGTTGGGAGGAGGGAAGTGAGTCGGATGGGATGGGAAGGAGAGGGGAGTGGAGGAGAAGGAGGTGGGTTAGAATGGTTAAGAGGAAGTACGAACCTCGTGGAGAGGCGGAGGAGGTCGAGAAATAGTGAAAGTTAACGAACGGCCCATGATTTTATGATTTGGATGGACAGGTTGATTGATTTATTTAGCGATCTTTTGGGAAATAGCATAATCGATGGAACTGGAATGGGATAAGGCGGGGATCAGGAGTTCGCTACGGCTACTGCCAAGGTAGGAGATCGGCTTTGAATTGGTGCCGTGATCTAGACTTGCGCAAGGATATTTGATGTATCGTCTTGCTTTTGCGATTCCTGTTAGGAGGTATTTCTATAGAACAGTATAGACTCAACAAATTTTGACAGCATATCTCGGCTAATGTAACAACAAATTCACTTTATGACGAAGTAATACTACTGTAGACGGTAGTCAGCTCCGATTCTAATACGCGCAATGTAAGCTTTTGCGCATCGCTGCCCACGGCCCGAACATATGTTGTTGATTGATAATGAGTTAAGTGGGTGTAAAGCTAGGTATACGAAGATGTCGTATTTGCTGTAAGAACTTGCGGGTTATTGGAGGCGGCGGAACTATAGGGAGTTGGTTAAGGGCGCGGATTTAAGAGAAATGAGACGGGTCCAGAGTCAAGCAGCCTTATAAAATGCACCCAAGCGCTCCTGCCTGTGATCGAGATCTCTAGATCGTGCATCAGAGAACATTGTTTGGGTTATTTCACAGCTTCGAAGTCATAATCCAAGCCAGCCATGCTAGATTGGCTTTGGATCATGTCAAAAGATAGTAGCTCTCACCTGCACGTATGACTCCTCAAGCGGGCGCTCCATCGCATACTGTCAAATTGGAAATATCCGCAAGCGTGAGTGTAATAGAAATACTCCGGGATAGAAAAATACTACTGGACTCAGTCATTTTGCCACTTGGCATTTGCGAGTATAGATCTCTCGACATTCGAGGCCATTCATGGAGAGATACTGCTGTTATTGATATCTATCTTGACTTTACCGGCTACCAGTCAGATGATTTGCGAATGCAGGTTGCGATTGGTAGGTGAAATCTCAATGATCAAGGTCCAACTCAAACAATATGGAGCGATGCCATGTCTTCGGCTGCTAACGCTTCGAGCTTTATCTACTCTCTTCGGAGCTTTTTGAGGAAATATACATTTTGGGGGGTGTGGAGATTGATTGGCAATAATGGGTGTGGTGTCCTTGTCAACTGCCAAAGCCAATCTCTAACATTCCCGCAATCCTGAGGCTCCAGATCGTGAGGAAATCACGAGGATACCAAGAACTTCGCCAGCCTACTCGAAGAGTTGCGTTCGGTTTTCGGAACCGAGCTTGGTAGCTTCGCTAGTTTGACCTAATTGTCATACAGCCCTATGTTGACTTCTTCGGTCTCATGACATTTGATCTCCATGTGTTATGGGATGCCCAAGTGAAATTAATTGGGAAAGTCGGTCGGTCGTCTTAGGCCAAACCGACATATTAGAAATATATAACTAGATTCTGCCTCCCTGGCATGATGGCTTAGGTTTGTCTAAGATTTCTTTTGGTCTGCCATATTAGGGTAGAGGATATACACAACTTGGCGGACTCCACATGCAAGTATGTTAGTTGTATGTGGTCTGGGCATAGTTTACCTGGTCTTCATACAAATTTTGGAGGCGTCATGTCGTTGCAACAGATTACTGGCAGCGTGATTGCTCGGCCTGGCGCTCAGCTAATGCTACTGAAGATGATATGATGAAGTAATTGACTTGGGGAAGCTATTGGGTGGGATATGATCATATGGAAACAATACCGGTGGCTCTTTCGTTTACATCGGCCATGGCATTTGGACCGTGTCGAATCCAGTCATTAGCTGCACACTTGGGCTGCCTCACTTACAGTTATCGAGCCTAACTACTACGTTACACAATATAGCTGGAAGTGGCTTTATCGGAGCCCGGAAAGTTAACTACTATGATTGGAACGACGCTTCTCATTATACCCCCGATTATGACCACTGAGATAGCCGACGGAGGACAAGACTTTCCCGATCCGAGTCCTAAGCCCAGTGGAAAACTGGAGAATGATCCTCTACCAACGGGGAAACACACCCCTCACCCAATAGGTAATCGTGATGAGAATTATCCTGAGGCTCTAGACGAAGAGAAAGATGATGAAGAATGTGCGATAGAGCTGGTGTTACTTGTACTTACTTATGATCGAAGTTCTTTGTCGGTGACGGCGATTAACAGCTGTGCATATACGGTTGATGGCCCGAGTCCGAGTGATCAGTGTGGGAAGATTTTGGGATGAGCTACGGATTAGTGTGATACGAGTAGCATGAGGTCCGAGCAAGGTGGAATGATAACGAGTAATTGCGTGAAGTGGGCAATTGATACCAATATTTGATGGGACTGAGTTTGAACGGGAAAGGCGGTTGCACCTCCACTTGAGGGCTCGATCTGCGGTATATTGGCGTTGGTAGGGAGGGGTATGCTTCACAATTCATCGCAATGAATAATCCCATGAACCATAGGAAGATACATTAGCTTCTGTGCATAAAGCAGCAGATTAACTTGAATACAGTTATACGAGTGGTGATGTCTCATAAACTCCATCAAAGTACCAACGAACTTAATGATACAAGGCGACTAGCAAAATGTTTCCAAATTTGAATAATTCATCGTTCAGACGTCACTCAATAATTATATCCCTTCAAAGTTATTCAGTGAGATTTAAACATCAGTTTTGATAGTTGTAAGAATGCTGGTTCATGAGTTAGTACATCAACTGGTGCACCTAATCTTCGTTTTACCTATTCAAACCAAGTTGCATAAAATCCTGATCTCAGTACTCAACTAGACAGGACTGGCAACAGGCACATGTATCATCCACTGCAATATCTCGTAGATGATCTCTCCGACTGCGATACCTGTGGTCTCGGCAGCGTTATCATAAATCGGGGTAAATTCCACCACATCAGACCCCACGATCTTTACCCCTGCGTCCGACAGTCCCGCGATAATCGCTAGAAGCTAGAAATAAATTATGAGCCTTCTAGTACTATATCGGGGAAGAAACACATACTTCTCTTGTGGTCCATCCACCAGGTTCAATGGTTCCAGTTGCTGGTGCATAGGCTGGATCTAAGACGTCGATATCAACACTCAAGTATACATATTGGTCTCCGACCGTGTCGATGATCCTCTGCACTACCTTCTCAATACCAAGCTTGTCTAGCTCTTTGGTTCGAATGTATTGAAAGCCACAACGAAGATCGTTGTTAAGGTCAAAGTGTTGCTCAAACAGAGGACATCGTGTTCCTAGGTGCATGTTACTGTGATTTGAGAGTAGACCTTCCTCGTGTGCAATGTGAAGCATCGTGCCATGGTTTACGTCGGTATACTTTGTCAAACCACCACCGAGCTGTACAGGATCCCACGTGTCAAGATGAGAATCAAAGTGCAGGACGGCAACAGGTCCCCATGTCTTGTGCAACGCTCTTAGGATAGGCAAAGCTGACAATCGATCAGTAAACATTCAATGTCTAAAAGCTTACGAGATGAATATTAATCAAATATAATCAAATGGTCGTAAGATAACGCACTAATGGTATGATCGCCACCTATACTAATGATTCTGACTGTATCTCCTACGGTATCGTTTTTTGCCTTTTGCGAGGTGATCGCAGCCATGCCATTCTGCAGTTGTTTCAAGGCAAAATGCTTATCAAACGGCGTATTTGAAATATCGCCACAATCTACAACTGTGGCCCAGTTGCGGAAAGGATTTACGCCATTATCGATACTGTATACAGTCAATGTCTTTTCTTCCCAAAAAAAATCAAAGAGGCGACCGGCCTGTATGCGCAGGATGGTGATATCCTGCGTGCGCCTTGCCGTGCTCCACTCGGTCCAAATCTTGCCCCAGGTCTGTACGTAACCCCAAGATCAAAAGGGTGGCCAACAATAGCCACATCAAACGTTCCACTGTTATCAGGATTAAAGCAATCCACAGAAGGAAGATGTGCGAAGGTTCCCCCAGAGTAGAGTAATTCATCCTCCTCCCTCGCAAAGGTTCGCCATTGAAAGGTTGGCTTTAGACCCACAGGATCCTCGATATTAGAAGTATCCTGGTCATGGCGCCTAAAGATTGACGATTGAAGAAAAGTGTCTGTGTTCTCAGCGCTTCCTGCTATAAATGGCTTTTGAGAAGGATCTAAGGATCCGGATATGGCTGTAACCACAACAGAACTGACAGCAAATAATGATAATATACGAGAGAGCATGGTTATGAAACGTTTCTGTTGGTACATACAGAATGTAGATGTTTTCAAATGCCGAAAAATGAGATAAATACGAAGTACTTTTATATTTATTTAAGAACTGATGTTGTTTATCTATCTTATATTTATCTAGACAATTCTAGGCTATTATCTAATTATTGAAGTTTCTTTTTGTCACTGTAGTTCTAGATTGTAGGTATGTACAGTACCTTGAGGCTTGACCTTTATATCAACCAGATCAAATTACTCTAGGCTTTGTTGGGTTACTAGTAGATAGTAGTAGAATTATTTGGCTGAACTTTTTGCTGCTGTCACAATGTACATATAACTTCATGTTTTTTTATGCTCTATTTTTTTTTTAAAAGGAGTCATCTTTATGAAGCGGCGCGGTACGGGTCATACCTTGTCCGCATTATTTCGTAATTCGGACTCGGCACCCGAGGCACAATAGTTCTAACAATCACCCAGCGTATCGCGCGATAGGCAACTAGATTAGTCAGAACGTTAAAGCATCAAGCATCATCTTAGTCAGAATGCGGGCCTCCGTAGCAAAACAGGGGTGACGGTGAACTAATTAAGGCTACACGGCCTAGAAATCATTACCATCCTGCAAATCATTTGACTTTGGATTATCAGCTCCATTGACAAACATTGGAGGGTTCCAACCCACCTTGCACTTGCATATGTTATGTCTATCATCATTGGCCTTACCGTGTGAGAGAGAAAAAGAAATACTCAGCCGCCGACATGGAAGGTAAGCGCCAGCAGTCTTCGGGCTTGGGTGGGGGCCTGTGTCGCATAATGTGATATATTATAGATGCTTCAGCTTATGGAAATTTGCTCTTATTAATCGTTATATCTCTTTCTCTTTTCTCCCAGTTCGTGTCAATCATTTAGTCAGTCCAACTTTAAGATTCACTACCTATCGCATTCACTGCATAGCATTCACCACACATCGTACAAGTTCCAGGATCGAACGGGGCCGGTACGCTGTTGCATATCGTACAAGTTCCATTATCGAACGAGTCCGGTACGATATCGAAAGAGTGAAAGAGTCGAGGGGCAGTCGATAATATTCAAAAGAAAATATGGTAGGCATTCCAACAATGGAAGTACCATCGCCAGGAACAAGAAAGCATTTCAGGAAGATGTCTAAGATGTCTGCCCCAGAGTGCGATTCAAGTGATGACTCTTCCTCTTCCTCCGACGAATCACGAATCATCCTCAAAAACGGCCCCGGAGGAAACATCGTATTTGTGTCTGCAACGGAGGTCAAGAGAACCAAACACATGTCACCACAAGATGCCATTGACCAATTTTGGGGGAAGTTTAAGACCAAGACACCTGGAAAAGGTACGTTTTCTCGCGTCTTACACTGATCAAATACTAATTATACTGGCTCTACAGCTTCCACCGTCCTCCCTAAAAATGTCTACACGCAAAAGGCCGGCGACAAAGCCAACAACAAGACCAAGAAAGGTAAAAACGCCGTTGCATCCTACGAAGAAGCAGCAGCTATCTGCAGAGCAAAAGTCGAGAAGATCGTAAAGGAATGCCGCCGAGTCAACCAGAAATACCGCGATCCACATTTTGATATTGAATTTGATCTGAAATGGGGGAAGGGGGATTGCCTACGAATGCTCGAGAATACCAGTGATAAAAGCCTGCCAACGTTCACCCCCGGGTCAGTCAAGAGAGTTGGGGATATATTTGATAAACCCCAATTCTACGTTTCAGGCGCAAGTGCCAATGACATCCGACAAGGACGAGATGGTGATTGTTGGTTTATGGCAGCCTTATGCACATTAGGAAACAAGCCTGGGTTGATTGAAAAGGTATGCGTGGCTAGAGATGAGCAGATCGGAGTCTATGGATTCGTCTTTCATCGAGACGGAGAATGGAGATCTGAGATCATTGATGATAAGCTCTACTTAACAAAGCCTGATTATGATGAAAGTTGGATCGAGCGCAACTTGATTGAAGATCGTCAGCGTATCAACTCCGAGGAAGATTATCGCAAGATATATCAAAGCAATTCTGGTGCTCTATATTTTGCTCAGTGCGAGGATCCCAACGAGACATGGTTGCCGTTGCTCGAGAAAGCATATGCCAAGGCACATGGGGTGAGTTAACCTATTGTATCTTTATAGCTCAAACACTGATGTAATGAAGGATTATGCAGCAATTGAAGGCGGCTTCACCGGAGAAGGCCTTGAAGATCTTACCGGTGGTGTCACAACCGAAATCTTTAGTACGGATATTCTCGACAAAGAGTATTTCTGGAAAGAAGAATTGTTGAAAGTCAACAAAGATTTCCTCTTCGGATGTGCTACCGGTATTTTTTGGGGACGTGGTTATCGAAAAGGCATTTACGAAGGTCATGCATATTCAATCCTCAAAGCTGTAGAACTCGATGGCGAGCGACTTGTCTTGTTGAGAAACCCTTGGGGTGAAGGTGAATGGAAAGGCGCATGGAGTAGGCTCAATTCCGTTACAAAACTAGCTATTGCAAACACTGACCTGGAACAGGCGATGGAAGCAAAGAGTGGACCCCAGAATGGATGAAAAAGCTCGATCATCGCTTCGGAGATGATGGTTCTTTTTGGATGTCATATGATGACCTATTAAAAAAGTATCAAACTTTTGACAGGACTCGATTGTTTACAGATGAATGGAAGGTCACACAACAATGGACATCTCTTGAAGTTCCTTGGACTGTCGACTACCATGACACCAAGTTTTCTTTCACACTTGACCAAGCTGCACCGGTTATGATCGTTCTTTCTCAAGTAAGTTCTTCATATTCCCGCAAAACTCTGCCCATATCACTGACCCGCATTGCAGCTCGACGGCCGTTATTTCTGTGGTCTTGAAGGACAGTATCGATTCGAGCTCTCCTTCCGAATTCACAAGGCAGGCGAAGAAGATTATATTGTTCGAAGTCACGGCAATTACTGGATGCGTCGCTCAGTAACAGCTGAACTTGAACTACCGGCTGGGGAATACGATGTGCTTATGAAAGTTACAGCATTGAAGGACAATACTACTCTCCCGGTAGAGGATGTCGTTAGAAATAATGCGAAAAAGCGTCGTGATAAACTTTCTCGGATTGGTCTGTCGTACGACTTGGCTCACGCCAAAGGCGTTATCAAGGAAACACCCGAAGAGAAGAAAGCTCGCAAAGACGCGGAGGATAAGAAGAAAAACAAGGAGAGGAAAGAGATGAAGGAGAAGTTAATGAAGGAAAAGAAGAAAAGAATTCATAATGAGAATAAGGAGAAAAGAAAGGTGCAAGCCAGCAAGATCAAACGCATGGCTAAGGCAAAAGCCAAAAAGGTCAAGAAAGAAGCCAAGGAAGCGGCAGCTAAGGCAACAGCTGAGGAAGCTGCCAAGGTAGCCGCGGAACAAGCTGCCAAGGAAAAGTCAACCCAGACCGAAGACAAGGACACCAAACCTGAAGATGTGAAGATCCAAGTCACAGTTGCCGCTGAAGGAACTCAGACTAGGGAGACGGCCCCGGAAGCTGAGGCCTCGAGCTCTGAGACCGCCCCTGGCGCACCACAAACAGTTATTGTGGGCACTGTCCAATCCTCTTCCGAATCGAAAGATAATGATTCCACTTCGTCAAATGACTCGAAATCAAAAGGAGATAAAGTCGTTGAAATCAAATCCATAACTATCTCAACCACCGATCCCCCACCCCAAGATAGTACCCCCAAACCACCCACGCCAAAGCTTCCTCCACCACCGCCAATTACCCCTATAGATGACTCTGACGACTCCGACCTTGAATCTATCCTTTCTGATTGCTCCGACATAACTGTCGGGGTCCTTGACGACCAAATCGCGATCTCTAAGAACATACCCATCCCACCTCCCCCACCTAAAGGTGAAGAGGAAGAAGAGGATGAGTTTGAGAAGGATCCGTGGAATGCAGTTGTCGTGGTCGGCTTGAGGGTCTACAGCAAGGAAAGCGCAGTCACAGTGTCGGTGAAGAGGGGCAAGAAATGGGAGGTGCCAGAGAAGAAAAAGGGTGATGAGAGCGACAGTGAGGAGGATCCTATGGAGGTTGGTGAGAAAAAACTCGATGTCGATGACTCAGCGGCGGATGCCGCTGATAAGGCTGTTGAGCATGAGGCAAGCAGTCCGGCGGAAGAGAAACATAATGGCAAGAGTGAAGATGAGCGGGGACAGAGCGAAGAGTCGTCGAAAGGCAACGCCGATGAGGGTAAATCCGACGACAAGAAGGTTGAGGCTGAGACTGGGGGAGAACTAACTGATCAAGACTCCAACAACAAGGATGAGAAGAAACCGGAGGATGAGAACAAGTCTGAGGATCAAAAGACAGAAGTGGGAGAAACTGTGAGCACAATTGAAATTGATGAGAAGAAAGAAGAGGATGCTAGTCAGAAAGATAGCGATGAGGGTTCTTCGGTAATTATTGTATGACCTATGATTTATGATGGATAATGGATATTGAAGGCGTTGGGATGGGATTGATGACGAGTTGGGACTTGGATTTGGGAGTGTCGTTTGGAAAGGTGAAATTGCACGGGGGAATTCATGAAGGCTTGGGATATCTAATGCGGGACATCTATTAGTAGCTGATTTAGCGATGATTTATGCGATGATTTCCACTCATATGCATTTTTGTTATGCCAAAATGCGTCGTATTGGTGGTTCTAGTTTGGATGCATGTGTGAATTGTATGAATAGTAGAGCTATGGGGCGTACTTGAAGATCCAACAGTTTCTGGGACTCATAGTTCTGTCACTGTTCTGATATGAGGAACATTGCAAGACTATTGAAAGAATGCTTTGAGATCCATATCTATTACGACTTTATGGGTCAAACTTCGATACTTTCCAGAACTGGCTGCACTGAGAAAGAGTTTTCGGTCCAAAAGCTGTGGAGCAGGACAAATCAACGGGCCGACCACGTCAGCCACGGCTGGCATGTCAGCCTTCGAGCAACTGAAGACTCTACCTACGAGTAGGATAGAAAGAACAAGTCAGACTGGAAAGCTCATCATTGTACGATCGTACCACACGATAAATAACAAGACCTGAGATCTAGAGGGTCGGATGACCATCACAGCAATCAGATTCTCCGCAAGAGGTCAAGAGCCTCGAGAGGCGAAAAGACGATAGATACGAGAATCTAGCATGGCATGGCGAACGATTTGATTTACGTAGGCATACATACCTACGCATGTACCTACGTATCATCGTTACTCAATGGGCGATGATTACGCCTCGTGTAGCTTCCATGTACAGTACAGTACCTACCGGACAATTAAAAGCTGAATGGACGGTACCTGTACATGTGCACCGCACACTACTGTAACTAACTAGTCCATCGTTTTTCGACCAAGTGAAAGAAAGCCTTGTTCTATATGGCATAGCAAAGGAATGGTGGTAGAACAAAACAAAATACCTTTTTCGCAATCATGACATTTATAGCACCCCCCGCACTCAAACAGCACGCGTACGGTAAAATCTGACAGCTTCGTTTCTCACTTTCTCGCTTTCATACTCTTGGACTGGATAAGTGAAGAAAGGGCGAAATTGAGAAACTAAGCTGACCTCGCTCGTATCATACAATAAAGCACAGTAGAACGAATGAACCTCATCAAGCTCACCGATAATGCTTGTATGTCTGACTAACTGACTTGTCTTTGAAATGATCCACTAGTATGGGAAGTTTCCAAGATGTGATTGTAATTGAGTTACGAAAGCTACTCAAAAAGATGATCTGAGTGAATGAATAAATTGAGTGAATGAACGTGTGAGATTTAGATTGATGTGATATGATGTGATGTTGTGTGGTGTGGCTAATCAGAACATCCGAATAAAACCCCGTACGAGAAATAAACACCAGATGAAGAGAATTCATTCACTGTGCCGTAACTTTGCTTTATCTGTCTTTTCGTCTGAAGAATAAGCACGTACAATAGAATACTAGTAGCTATTAGCTATTTACTGTGCCTCAGCGCCGCCGGATAACAAATATCAGATGATAATTTAATCATATTCATAACGTGATCCACCTCCCGCTCGTGCTATCACTCACATCGTAAATTTCCGCTCCGTATCGTATATCGCTCCACTGCTCCAGGGTCTTTTCTTATCGGCGCTAAAGGACTCGGGTGGAGATTGCTAGTAGGTGCTAGACGAGCCCCATATTCAAGGCGAGGAGGGCTCGAGCAGAACAGACCATTTAAGAATGTTCAATGGGGAAAGCCGCAAAGTGGCTAGAGCTTTCGGGTTTCATCTCAATCTCGGTTTAGTTCACCATCTATATCTCTAAAATGAGCAAGCACCTCGTCCGAAGTTGTTTTGCTGTTTACTTGTCTGCTAACTGAATAAAAGCGGATATACTCGGTTGCTCACTTTCTTGTTTCATTTCACTCCTTCCTTCGCCAAGACAGACCTCATTGCATATTGCATAGGAAGGAAGGAAGGAAGGAAGGAAGGAAAGAATAGGCTGTTTGCATATCCCCCCACATGCTTATGAATTTTTTGACATTACTTATGGAAACGTGCCTGCCATCATTTATTTGTACGTACTTCATACTTTGCATCGTACACAAAGTACCTATCAATTTCTATTGAGCCTTGTAGAGAAGATTCCGCAGAACTTTATTATTGAAGCGCCAGAATAACAATAAACAATAAATGTCTTAACTCTGACACCATTCACGTTATCGACGGTTCATAGATAGATAGGGGGGAATTGGAGCATCGGCTGGTTGAGGTATGGATTAGATTAAGAACCTTCCTAATACGGTTACCCCATGATAAAATAATCCTGGAGAAAGTAAGTAAGGGTAAAGTAAGGGTAAGATATTGCATGGTCTTTAGAGTGGTCAGTGGTCTGTGGTCTAGGCGGGGCTGGGGTCCTAAATTTTAATGTAAAGTTGAAGATAAGAACTCGTGGATTTAGTGGTTCATCACGTTACGGTAGAAATTCAGAATGAGATTGGAATATGAACTACTGTGTGGAAATCTCCTGTTGGTGTTTTGTTGGTAGAATTTCTAGAAGCTTTTAATTCACTTCTTTATTTTGTTTTATGAAAGTACGTACTTGTAAGGGTCGGAATGGGTGTGCCAACCAAATGCAAAATAATCTATGATGGTTGGTGGTTTTCGGTAAGGTTCTGTCAAGCACGAGAGACATACATATATGACATGGCGGGGATAATCATATGCGGAATGGGGAAAACCGCCGTGTGCGGGGGCGTATTTGTATATCTATCGTATAGTACTATGTACCAATACAAGGGTAAGTACCAAATTTCAAACGTCGCCACAGAAACTAATAAAAAAAATGTCTTCGGTGCATCGTTCTGGAAGTTTGCTTCGTTGGGTAGCCAGCCCCCCCGCAGGATATTATCTGCAATGTTACCTGCTCGGGTTACATCGGGCAATACTCCTTGGATACAGCCTCTCGTGTTTCTTGCTGGTTTGTTTTGCCCCCTCATTACATTTTGTATGAGGACTTCTGGGCTTTGATTTCATTCATTGTTGATCCACTTGTGGCTTTCCACAGGAAGGTCAGACGGACGGAGAAACTGTCTTTTATTGGGAAGAATGCCTACCTGACTGTATTGTCTTTTGTATGGCTGTAGTCCTTTTAGTAGAGTTGTAGGGTTTGTGCGAACGAACTTTGAAGTAGGCTTCGTAGGGTTATACTTTTAATTAAGTACCTTCTACATTTTGACTTGATCGCCAACTTTGATTTATTGAGGTATCATACATATCCATCCTATTTACTACTCTGTATGCGTGGATAATTTCTGCCCACTAAAATTCCTCTCCTCAAAAATCCAGACCGAGTTTACGCCGCTACAAGGACCCGTTATATCTAGATAGACTAAAGAAAATTGCCATTGGTCATCCTTCCCGGTCAGCTTATCAGCCATTTTAACATCCTAGTAATATAGATTGCCCCTCTGTCTATAATGATTGGGTGAAAAGTTTAAATTCACTAAGATTGATGGAAATATCAAATTTCTTACTTTACCGCGAGCTCTACAGTCAGTTCAAAAGATCAGATAACTACCTAGTATTGAATTTAAGAACCTCCTTCCCGAATAGAAGATTACCACGGCGTCGCCGAATTCACCCTAAACATACCGTTGAGGAACTAGATAGGTAGAGTGGGTGTTAGATCTATTATGCAATTCTTGTTACTCGGTCCTCACAAAAAAGAAGACAATATAGCTTCATGTATACAAAGGCTGGCCAAGCGGATGCCTAAATGAACCGTCTGCCCACTGGCACCTTGCAGGAGGGTGGCATTTAAGGCATCAGCACTCTTCTGCATCTTGTATAACGTGCTGTCGAATATTCGTACATGATTGATTTGATTATACCCTTGTTAGGAAACACAAATAAAAAGCCCGGATCGTGCAGCGTCGTTAGTGGCTTCTGCATGAAGTATTAATCCATGTTTTCTTTTTTCCTTTTTTGCCTGATAACGAGAGAGCTTCGAACTGTAACTTCTTCCCGATATGATTAACCACTAGGTCACATTTGGGTATGGGTTAATATAATGGGTGTACGGCGCCCCCGTTCCAGGACCCTTGTACTCACCTTCAATCCCCCAGTAATTGTATTCTCTATGGTTGCTAAATCCCAATCATGTCTTGTGGGCCGAGGAGCTGGAAATTGAAACAACTCTTTGCAGCTACAGTGGATTTCGATGGCGTGAAAGGTGAAGCAAGGGTAGCTAAAAATCGCTAATAAGATTGGCTAATTCACTCAAGTTGTGCCGCAGTGGTGTACCATTCGCACATGTCGTAGTTAATCGCAGTCGTATAAAGAGATTCAAACACCCATCCCCTTTCGATCGGCTCCCGATCTCCTATCTCACCTTCTGTCAACCTCAATCAACTCTTTCGTCGCAACAATGGAGAAGGAGGGTTACAATATCGACTCATCGCCTGCGTACAATGGCAACCATTCTCAAGCTCAATACGTTGATCCAGCTACAGGTCAAGAAAGCAAGACCGGCCGACTTGCAGAAGCTGCCGATTTGTATGGAGACATCCAGACAGCAGAGGAATATGGTTATGTATCTCGAGGGTATGACTCCAGCAAATAAATCGCGTGCCGAATTGAAACTAATTGAACTTTCTTTGAAGATTAAAATCGAGACATATCCAATTCATTGCCCTCGGTGGTACTATTGGAACTGGTTTGTTCTTGAGTCTTGGAAATGCTCTGACAAAAGCTGGCCCTCTTTCCATCCTATTGGGATACACAATTACTGGTATCGCAATCTATGGCATGATGCAGTGCTTAGGTGAGATGGCGACCTGGTTACCCTTGCCTGGAGCGATCCCTCAATTTTGTGCACGCTACGTCGACGATGCCCTCGGATTTGCGGTAGGATGGAACGTAAGTCTTCACCATCCCCACTAGCAAATATTTCGATAGGATGCAATGTACTAACGGTACCGTATAGAACTGGTATTCCTCTGCCATGACCCTTTGTGCCGAAATCTCTGCCGCTTCCGTCGTCATTCAATTCTGGAAAGGTGCTGATGATATCAACGTGGCCGCCTGGATCTCCCTGATCATCGTCCTCATTATTTGTCTCAATATTTTCGCAATTTCCATTTATGGTGAGGCTGAGTTCATATTCGCCAGTATCAAGATAGTCACAATTGTCGGGCTCCTCCTCATGGCGTTTATCGTGGATCTTGGTGGTAACCCCCACCACGATCGGCTGGGATTTCGCTATTGGAAGCATGGACTAGCAATGTTGGAGTACGACTCCACAGGCAATACCGGTAGATTCTTGGGTCTCTTCTCGACCCTCATCAATGCCGCCTTCTCATACGGAGGTGTCGAACTTGTCGCTGTGGCTGCAGGTGAAGCCGAGAATCCCCGCAAAAACATCCCCAAGGCTGTCAAAAGAGTTTTCTGGCGTATCCTGTTCTTTTACGCTTTGGGCACGTTGGCAATTGGTGTTCTCGTATCTTCCACCGATCAGCGTCTGCTCGGCGCCCAGAAGGCTGACGCTCCTGGTGCTGCTCAATCCCCATGGGTCATTGGAATTCAAAATGCAGGCATTCCAGTACTTCCGTCAATAATCAATGCCGTGATTTTGACTTCCGCATCTTCATCTGCAAATGCCTTCTTGTATACCGGATCTCGTTACTTGTTTGCACTTGCACAGAACAAACAAGCGCCAAAGTTTCTTCTTCGCTGCAGCAAGGCCGGTGTGCCATATTGGGCTGTCATCTGTACCGCATCCATTTCTCTTCTTACCTACTTGTCGGTCGGTAAAGGTGGAGCAGCGACAGCTTTCAATTGGTTCCAAAATTTGACAACCATTGCTTCGCTCTTCACCTGGGGTTCTATCTGCGTTGCTTATATCCAATTTCACAAGGCGCTCAAAGCTCAAGGTGTTGACAGAAACACTCTTGTATTCAAGAGCAGGTTCCAACCATATACCGCCTATTTCGCTTTGGCTTTCTTCACCATAATCATCATATTCAATGGATTTGATGTGTTTGTTGGCAAGCATCATTCCCACTGGGACGTTACCAGTAAGTAATCATCGTTGAGGTTTTCGGTAAACAAAGCTAACTTGCATAGGTTTCCTGATTGCATACCTCGGAATTCCCATCTTCTTCGTCCTCTTCTTGTTTTGGAAGATCGTCAAACGCTCAAAATTCATCCGTCCCGAAGACGCTGACATCTATACTGGTAAAGCCGCACTCGATGCTGAGGATGGACAATGGCCAGTTTTAGTACCAAGAAACATCGTCGAGAGAATATGGTTTTGGATTGCGTAATATGGCGTGGTGGGTTCGATGACTTTTCGTACTTCTTGTACTTTATATAGTGGATCGAGGGTATGCGTGGAAAGACCTCACGTCTCACCAGATTCGCATTCATAGCATGATAAAGATATCCCAGCTTTCAGCAAGTAATTTAGACCTCTCTTTGTATGCATGAACCGTGATGATGGATGCATCTTTGAAAGGTTGATGTTAGTTGAGGCCGAAACATTGCAGAGGCACAACGTACATGCCGCTTGAATCTTCTAACTGTCTTCGAGTCAAGTGACTTACAGGACAAGATGGATGGTTATCGTTCGGAGGATGGGTGACAATTTAAGTCGGAAAGTTCATTGGCGCGTTGTTGGCGTTAAGTTAACTCATACGGCATTTCTACCATATTTGATTGCAAACCCGAGTCCGTGAAAGTCAACGATGACATGGTAGAGGGAAGATATCTGATATTTCTGCAGCGGTTATGACCAAATAATTCTGCAACGGCCGAGTCCGCAATGACTCCGCATTGGGTGCTCGGGTCAAGTATTGAAAATCGACGAGTATCGATCGATGCAAAGAAATATTTCCAACACGGATACTCCAAAGAAACAATCAAAAGCATCAGTTAACATCTTGAGAAATAAAGCTTTAAGAAAAGCAACGATTAGGTATGCCCGAAAGAATTGCGGAAATTCCAGACCTTACATACGTAGCAGTGAATCAATCAGTCGAACTAATTAGTCAATGAGTCAGAGGAAATATAATTTGTGGACACCAACGCGCCCTTTCGCATACACTACAAATTAGACCCTTCACCCTCGTCTGGAAAGAGTTTATTTAACTTTACTAATATGACCGATCACGAATGATTAATGATTCTGTTTCTTATTTTGACATTAACCCTCTTTTTCTTTTATTCAGACTTCTGGCACGTAAAACCATTATGTGATCGGTCTACCGGTACTGTGTACCTATTTCCCCCGCTCCCTTTCACACCGGTTAGACTATGTTACAATCCACTTGCGAAGAGCTAACAGGACATATAAGCATCGTGATGCCGGCAAACCCAAGTTATATATCATAGGAACAGCACCTTTACCAGCAGAGTTTTTGCAATTAATCCCACCCTCTACTAAACCCATTACATCTATTTCAACCACACCAATACAATCTGACATCTCTAGTCTATCCCGTTGGATACAATATATACTAGTCCCGGTATAGAGGTACGATATCAACGAAGTAACATTATCAATTAAAAATATCTATGTAAATAAAACATAAAATAGCCAATCTGGTATCATAAACATATGCGATCTTGCACCTGGGTATCCAACCATCTCAATCCTTATCCAGAATATACATACATTATAACTTCCCTGTTATAAACGCCTTCTAGCTTGTTGAAAATCCGTCATACTATATATTATATCAATCCATAAATTACCATATTCGTGTTGTAACATGCAAGCAAAAATCAAACAAGATCACTCCTCAAGGACCTCAGCCAATGCATCCCTGTCGATCTCATCCGGCCCCAAACTAACCTTGAACGGTGGCTTTTCCACTTTCTTCACAAACCCAGGAATTGGTCCCTTCTGATTTATTCCCGGTGCTCTTCCTATAAGCGTTTTCATATCCGGAACAGCAGGTGTCGCCGGCGTACTAACTCGCCTTTGTGGTTCGGCTTCGGCTTGAATTTCAGATGTTGTTCTTAAATCATTTGCGGATTTAGCAGGTGACATTCCCCACCGGCCAAAGACCCATCCGCCAACCTTTTGCCCGATATTGAGGTTTTGATGAGGGCTTTCGTTGGAAGAAACGGAGCGGATGGATGTGCGATCACTGCTTGGCGACCGTGCTGTATTTGCGGCATGTCGGAGATAACTTGTGCTAGTTCGACTTACACGGGACAGAGTAGGTGACGCTGTGATCATTGACGCGCCGGTGATGGTTTCGGTTGAGTAGGTTGAGCCCGGAGACGAGAGTCTGGATCGTGGGCGGTTATAAGGGCTACCTGAGTTCACGCTGAATTGTGAGGGTTTGGCTTTGAGGATGTGGATATCAATGCCGGATATCGAGACGATGGATTCGTGGGACGAGGCACGGCGAAGTCGAGATTCGAATTCCGGGCCTATCCATGTCTCAACAGTATTATTTGAAACGTCTGAAGAGTTGATGTCCGAAGTATCATCAGTTAGAGAAGGCACATCGGTGTTCTGGAAGTCGGATATATTTTGAACATCATTGTCTTCTTCCTCGTGTATCACACTATTAGGTTGAAAATTAGAAATTGCAGCAAAACTACGTGAGGACACTTCAGAACCCCGCTTTCTGTGACGTGTAGGGTTAACTTTAGGCGACAGGGGATCGAGGCTAGAGCTAGGTGAAGTTGGCCGCGAGTCGAGGTCAAAGCCTCGATCGAACAAGGCACTGTTGCGATACATTGATTGTGGTGAGCTTGGTACTGATGAAGGGGCAAATTCTGAGATTTGACCTGATTGTACCGACCATCGATTATTAGTATTAGTAGGACTTGGGATGGTGACGGATGTTTGAGAAAGTATAGTATTTTCTGAGTTCCCTGGGGTCCTTGCAGGCTGAACGCCCCTCAACACAGGAGAAAAGATTCCAGAATTCAAGGGTGTGCGCTTTTTCCTCGATTTGCGGGCATCTTCCTTTTTGGGTGTATGATAATGATGATGGATATGTAGCGCTTGGGATATGACTTGCGGTTCCCATGGTTTGGTTTCTGATTCTTCTTCCATGGGCCCAAGCTCTGCTTTCAAACTGGGCGGTAGCCCATTACCAACTATATCGGTCTCGTACATCGGTTGATGCATCATCAACTGTTCCCGCAACGTTTGGACTTCATCGTTCGAGTTCATTAACATCTCTCTCAGTTCCACAATGCCCAGCTGCAGGTTGGCATTGTCTTGTAAGATATCTTTCACGAAATGAGATACAACATTTGTGCCATGCTTTGCCTTCGGTTTTCCGGAAACAGCAGCAGCTTTTTCCTTTAAGCGACCAGCAGCCGTATCCAGTTCTCTTTCGACTGCCCGCTGTCTTTCTACGCGCCCAAGTATTTCAACATGTCTTTCTCTCTCCTCTCGTGCCTCTCGTTCGATCCGCTCCAGTTGGTCTTGCAGATCACAAAGTCCTCGCTCCGCCCTCTTCCATTTTAGTATCGCAGTTCGCTCCTCGGCTTCCGAATGTGTTATTGTCTGCCGCAGTGTTTCCTGTTCTTCTTCTAGGATCGCCAAACTTTTTTCTAGCTCGTCCGTTCTCGATGCCAAAATTTCTAGCCGTCTCATCTCAGTTTGAGTGCTTTGAAGCGTCGTCTCCAACATTTTGATCTGCGTTTCAGATTCTTGATAAGAATCATTCATCCCCTCAAGTTGATCGAGCAACCCTCTATTCTCCTCAATCGTCTTCTTGTTTTCCACCTCTAATTCCCTCTTATCCACCTCTAACTGCTCGATCTTCGCACTCATCTCTGATCGAGATTTTTCCGCATCGACTATATATTGTTCGTGCCTTACTAGTAAAGCCTGCAAAGCAAAAGTCAATGAATGATCCATCTTCCCAAATTACCTCCCCCCCACTTGGTCTTATCCATCTACTTAAATACCACGCGCGCAGTGACGCGGAGTTGTAAACAAGTACAAGATTGTTTAATTAAACAAGGTAAATGTAAATAACCAACAGAAAAACCTTCGAATCCACTTCGCCGAGCGAAAAAAAAAAACTCTGCTACATTAATTTCCTCTCGGGTTTGACGGTCATCTGAAAAGATCAGGAAACAAGGAAGAATGTACCAGATTCAGAGTACAGTAACATAAACACAAGAATTCAAGACATAAAAAAAGAGTATTCCGTACCTGGCCTAAAGAAGCAACCGTTCTGACTTCCCTTTCCAATCCATCGTAAAGTTCTACATTGCGCTCGAGAAATGCGCAATCTGTGCGTAAGCAACAACACTGTGGGGTGCTACGTTGCTGTTCAGGCTCTGGAATGTGGCCTATAGGGTGGGAGACATCCATATCGGTGGTGCTGCACTCCTGCACTGGGGAGACTAGCCAGGTAGCTTTTCGTTTGTGGTGATAGTGGTGATAGTGGTGATAGTGAGGAGTTACAAGTTTCGAGCGGCGATAAGGTTTTGATTTGCTGCAGTAGTTGGTACAGTATTAGCTTATTCGAAGTAATTCATGTAACGATATCGTTGTCGCAAAAGTTGTTCAATGCGATCATGTTAGTTGTTTATTCGCTTCAACGTTTTATTTTACGATAGGGAATTTTTATATGAGTACAAAACTTCAAAATAGGTAGGTTCAATAGAAAAGAATCATAAATTGAAAAAGATACAGTACATTGATTTAATTTCAGAAAAGAGAGGATTCAATCTCTTATTGTAAGGAATGGCCAGTATTGGAATTCTATAATTACCTAGGTACTCAAAAATCAATCATTTCAGGTTCATCTTGACTCTCAACGGTACTAGCTACCTAGGTAGGCATTTATAACTACTGGATTAAGTTTCTATAAGATTATGGGGTTTAAACATTTTTTACGGGTTCATTTGTCAGGTACAGTAAAAGAATGATTGGCTCCAAAGTTTTTATTGACTAGGATTTTACAGTTAAACTTTCGTCATTGCACAGCTATTCCCTGTTGAGTTCTAAAGTTATTTATGGCGAATCTATATAGCTTAGTAAAGACGGTATTTAGGTAAATATTCGTCCGATATACGTATAAATATGATATTACTGTATTTGGGATTCAATTTCCAATGATATATCATCCTCATAACTAAATTGTTGTCATTTGAATACCTAAGTATGCATTTAATATTATACTATCATCATGTTCCCATTTCCTTTCAACTCCCCTCGCGCCCCCCCGCAGATCATTATTCCTTATTACAACTTTCCTCACCGCTTATACCTCAGATCATTTAGATCTTCAACTCGGCTGGAACATTGATTCCCATAATATCAATGCCCTTCTTCAACTCACTCTTAGTTGGCATGTTTCCACGTCGCATCAATTCTGATGACTGTGTCATAACTGGATCAATCTGCATTGTACCCACGGCAACGACTGTCTCTCCTTTACAGTAATATGCCACAAACTTCGCCTTTTCAGGTTCACCCTGTAACACAAGATCATCCCATCCATTCGGAGTGTTACCACAATATCTGAGTTGTGATCCGAGAGCCGACCAAAAGATGGGAATGAATGCTTTTGGCTTTGCTGAAGGGTTGGTAATATGCGTAGCAACGCTTCGTCCTGAGTTCTGGGCCACATTCCAGTGCTCGATACGGGTCAAAGTTCCATCACCACCTGGTCCATGGTAGGGATAAGTAGCAATGTCACCGATAGCATAGACATCCTTCAACCCAGAAACTAAGAAGTTCTCATCCGTCTTTAATGAGCCATCTTTCTGAAGTTCAATCGACTTGTTGTCTTTCAGGTACTCGGTCGCAGGGCCAACACCAGTTCCCAGAATTACCAAATCTGCCTCGAGGTTTGTGCCATCCTTCAATAGAATTGAGCCGACCTTAGAAGGGTCTGATTTTGATGGCAAAGCTTTCTCGACGCCAGCTTCCATGTGAAACTTCACACCGTTGCCTTCTAAAGTCTTTTGAAAGATTCTGCCCACTTCGGCCCCCATGATTCTTTCAAGCGGTGCGACTTCCATTCCCACGACGGTAACATTGTTACCCTTGGCCGTAGCATTTGCTACTTCCATACCAATAAATGAGCTTCCGATGATAACAATTTTCTTGTTTTTGTCTCCGATAGCTTCGACAATATTCTTCACGTGATGAACGTTGCGAAGGAGGAAGATATTGCCCAGCTCCTTGAACCCAGGCAAAGGCAAGCTCTTGGGCGTTCCACCGGTCGCGAGAACTAGTTTGGTATATGGGAAACTGTGTAATTGATACGTTAGATTAACCAGGCAACAGCCACAAAATTAACTGCCGGGGAGTACTTTCGGTCTCATGGAAGTATTGAGACAACAGTACTACCAAACCACAGGAACACGAGAAAGACGAAGGTACTTACGAACTGCCATTCTCAGTCGATACTTTCTTCTCGGAAAAATCGATACTAGTTACAGTGTCGTTGACACTGGCAATCGATCCATCCTTGAACCAAGCCTCATCTCTTAAAGCAATCTTCGATTCATCGTTGATAAGAGCTTTGGAGAGTTTGGTTCTGTCGATTGGCAGATATCCCTCGTTGCCAATCATTGTGATCGATCCTTTAAAGTTGGCCTCTCGTAGAGCTTCGAGAGTGCTCAAAGCACCACTTCCACCACCGACAATTACTACCTTCTCCGAGCCTTGTGCTCCCGAGATTCTGATGTTTGGCTTTCTGCGACTGCCTTTGATGCTTTCTTGTTCTCCTGTGATATATACCGAACCATTTTTCTCGGACAGCTCAAAAGCAGGAATGGCGTCGAGGGCTGGTGCATTTTCAATGTCACCATTTGTAGCATTGAAGCAAGCTGAATGTAGGCCATTAGCGTTGTCTCATTTACATTATGGAAGTTACTACAAACCTCCGTGCCATGGACAAGTTATACGGCCATCGCCTGTCAAAACACCCTTCACCAAAGGAGCGCCGTAATGAGTGCATTTAGAACCTAAAGCAGTTGTCTTACCACCAACATTGCACAGTAATATCTTTCCTTCCTCAATACCCTCAACTTCGACTTCTCTTTTCTCTCCAGGTTTCAAATCCAAAGTGCTGAGACCTTTGAGTTTATACTCTTGTGCCATCTTTCTTTGCGGGGTCGTTGTGAATTGCTTTGCAATTCCTCTATGCAGATTATGTGTAAGTGTATTTCGTCGACTAAGCTGTCGCAGTGATGTTGTTGTCACAAAATGCTTGAATGTGTACATGAAAAGGGAGTAATAAATTATAGATTATGAGAGAAAGGAAAGAGAAGAGGTAAGAAGGTGGGGTTGATGTTTCATTTCCATATGCAATGTCAACAAATGTGGTATGATGAGGTCGTTGACTAGAACACTTTGAGGAGGGGAAGTTCGATTCCTTGTATTGTAATTGCAAGCTTATGAGTGGTTGGAACTGGGGAAAGCTCGAATTTTGGGCCTGGAATGTCGTCACAGCTACCAAAAGAAGGTGGGGAATTATTAATCATTAATTTGATTGGATAATGTGAATATCAGCCTATTATACATTGAGCTAAGCTATAACAAGTCAAGCTCATGCCTGCCGGCCTAGTACTTTAATAAATTACTTGCATTCCATTTTCGAAGTGGAGTTTTGTACAACTTCCGGCACCTGGTTCTACGGCAAGCTCTGGCGCAGCCGAAACTGTACTACCTGATAGGTGGTTGAACAGAGCCCGATATGTTCATGGGATTGAGTCTGGGCTGCAGATACAGTACACTGCAAAATCGAACCTTGATAGCCTTGATCTGGCCGGCCTTCAATTACCTTGATACTTATCAAGAAACTGAGCTCAAGTGGCATATGGTTTTCTTAGTGGAAACCAGATCATCGCGATTTGCAGTGGCTTTGAGCTCCATCCGTTTATGGGGATATCTGGTAGTGTTATCACGATGCAATATTCACGAACACCCAAATAGTAATGAAAGGTCGAGGTATATCAATCAATTGAAACTTAACTCGGAGGACCAGCACCATTAGACCACTTGGGGGCCCCGTTTACAAACATTCAATAGTATGAAGGTTTGCTCAGTGCTGCACCATACAAATTGAGTTAACTTGTACCATCAGTTCATCTTGGAAAGGGATGACGGCCCCATCACAAGTACGTGGTGGTTGTGTTTTCAATCCCTGTGCGGCTGCAAGAGAGTTGGCATACATCACGTTCGGAAGGGGGTGATGAATGTTAAATTTGTGGCAGTTGTGCCCTCAATTCCCATGTGGTTGAGAAGAGAATCAAGGACAGTCTCAAAAGGGTGCTTTTGAAGACCTACCAGCGCTATACATTAACTCGCTGCCTAGAAAGGTATTACCGAACTTCTCGGCTGCCTTCTGGGTCGTTGATCTCATACAATAGCCACTGAAAATGCAATACGGTGCTTGCTACGCAAGTTGCACCTTGCCTACACATATTTTTCTATAAAGTCAAAAAGGCACGACATCTCAGACGGTGGCGATATTTCTTAATTCGAACTGTGATACCCCATGTATTGCTGGGTCTATCCTGTTCTGTTGTTGATACAAATTTCCTATGTATTGTAAAGAGGTCGAGCAAATAACATACATTCTTTCCAACAAATCGAATTCCGGAGAAAACAGGCTTCCAAGAAGATACCCCCATAGCTTTTCAATCCTTCCCATCAGTCTAACAAGTACCTATTCAGCACGGGATGGTACGGCCAATCTTTAGACTATTGCCCCTCCATTCTCTTTAGAATCACTACCAGCATTCCCAGATTCCCAGTTGCCCATTACAAGTATAATTTTTGTTGGACTTTAAAGTTGGGTGCAATTTGGGACACAGCGTCATTTGTGCCTCAATACAGATTCCGTCCTCCGATGAAGTTTACGGTTCTCAATTCATTTTGTTTCACCCTACCCATCTTTGCATCACTGCCTTCGATTATATGCTGTTGAAAAGGATGGTTCGTTATTGTTTATCCGATAATAAGAGCTGAAAGTATGACATTTATTCTCGTTCTGTTGGATGTCTTGTTTGTTTCCGGCATGGTCGTGGCTTTTAGAGATCTGCAAATACCCCAAATGTATATTGCAAAATGGTCCGTACGTCCGAACAGCAGGCATTGCTCTCCAAGTTTTCATCCGCTGATTTTTCTGCTTCGTCTTTACATTACAACGTCGTCTAAAAGGTGAAAGTACACGCAAACCTTTGTTGGAAGCTTGTAGATTTTTATGTGCCATTTACTTACTATCACTTTTCTTGTTTTCGTAAGTTTCCATATCGATAATCCGCATCTTAGGCGTTGCTAACGACCAAGTAAATTATAGACTATCTTCCATATCATTGAAGTAACAGCCTCCCCGATACCAAGTTGCGAACCAAAAGATTCGGTAAAAAAGTGTATATAAGGGGTCCTAAGGATGTGGGTATTGGTCTGCGATGATATACTCCAAGGGTGGTCGTCTGAATATATCTTGGAGTTGCTTACAGAAATGCCATAAGAAGTATCGTATTAGGAAATCGAATTACCATCGTATGAGTCATACATATCTATTACTTACGAAGTTACGAGACTCTAAATAAGCCTTATCTTCTAAAGTTGTTACTTTCTCAGTTTACCCGGTGGACAACCAATCATACTTCTGCTCCACTGATAGCCAACGATGAGCATTAGATTAAAGTTTATCACTATGATCAAAACAGGAAAAGTCTTCCCACTTTCGATAATATAAGAATCACATGATACTTATCTTCATCAAAAGTTCGGCATAATCTCGTAATCGATTCCCAAACCTTCGCTTCCCCCACAGCGGTCGATTTTCCGGCCAATTCACCAATCAAAAATTTTGAGAGGTCATCACCAACTTTGATGGTTCGGATGATTACCCTCAAATACCTAACTACGAAGCCATGCTATGAGGAAAAATTGGCAGAAGATAATAACCACTGGAATGATAGTTCATCCTGGCTATCTTGACCTAAAGACTTGAGGAAGTTCCAAGTGAAATAAGTCCCTACTGATTAAGTCCGATGAGCAAAACACGTGGTCGGGTACTTTTCAATTACCCCTTTGTTGACGCTCTTTGTTCGAAAGTCATGTTTGATGATAATAATCTCATTTGCACATGAATATGTGAGTGAATATATCAAGCAATCATCGAACGATGCTCTTATCTCGAAATCCACCGTTGTTTTCCTAAAACTCGGTTGCAAAAGACCTATGCTTGCCGTGGCCGGAAGGGATTCCGGCCACGAAGGCACAGGATAAAAAGGACAGAAATTTCGCTCTTTTTTCAAAATTTTCTTTGTTCCTTCACATCAGAATAATCTCCCTTCTTTTCCCAGCTACCTCAAACCAATTTTTTTCTAATACATCTCCTCAAATATCATCAATCATGGGTTCAGTTGGTCCAATTTCACAATTTGAGGTCCTCAGGGACACCAAACCTGAAGATATGACTCTACCAGCCTTCATGGTCTCTACTACACGTGGTTTCCTTCCTCGTACCGAGCCTATCGTCAAATTACCATCGGAGTTTGACGTGCTTGAATCTATCCTTCAACGTATGCCTATGAAGACTCTTGACGGCATGCCTGGTCTCCTTGCAACATTCCAACTTGGCGAAACGGTTCTTAAGGAACTGCCTGATTTGACCAGCGCGATTAACAAATATCAAGATAACTTACCACTTCAGAATGCTTTGTATCGTGATTATTCTTTCTTGGCTAGTGCCTATTTATTAGAGCCATGCCACGAGAGATTTATGAATGGAGAGTCATATGGATTGGGTAGACAAACTCTTCCTGCTGTTATCAGCTTACCGATCAGTCGGTGTGCTGAATTGTACGTTTTCCCCTTCAACTTTTATTCACTATGCAAGTTCCTATCACGATAAGGACTTGTCTAACACACCACCAGAGCTGGATTCAAACCCTTCATGGAGTACGCTGGCAGTTACGCACTGTACAATTACCGCCTGGAAGACCCAACAAAGGGTCTCGAATACGACAACATCCGCCTAATCCGCGCCTTCGAACACGGTCTTGACCCCACTTCTTCCGAGGCAGGATTTGTTCTCGTTCATGTGGACATGGTGAGCAATTCTGGACCTTTGATTGATGGTGTTGTTGGCGCTCTCGAAGCAGTAGAGAAGAGGGATAGGGTTCAATTTGAGCAAGGGATGGAGAAAGTCATTGGTGCTATGAGGAAAGTCAACAAAGTCATGGATGGTACGTTCGTTTTACTCTCATCCTTCCCCATGTCGAGATTTGAATCAGACGCCTGAAATTGACACCAAAAGGAATGTGGCAGAAGTCTAAACCCAACGACTACACTTCTTTCCGTACATTCATCTTTGGTATTACCAGCCAGTCTATGTTCCCACACGGCGTCGTCTACGAAGGAGTATCCGAAGAACCGATGAGTTTCCGTGGTGAATCTGGTGCCAACGATTCTATGGTTTGTTTCTCCTTCCTTCCTTCCTTCCTTCCTCCAAGTCTTCTTGAATACCATAATCCCGAGTGAAATTAACACAAGTCATAGATCCCCTTGATGGACAACCTTCTACAAATCCCAATGCCCTCCACACCACTAACCAGCATCCTTAAAGATTTCCGCGCCTACCGTCCGGGTAACCACCGCTCTTTCCTAGAGCATGTGTCCTCTCTCTCGCAATCCATTGGACTGCGGGAATACGCGCTGGCGGAGCCAACCAGTCGAGCGCTTTATCTGCTGGCGCTAAACGAGGTTCGCGATTTCAGATGGAGACATTGGTGTTTTACCAGAGAATACATCTTGAAGAAGACGAGTCATCCTACGGCTACCGGAGGCAGTCCCATTGTGACGTGGTTGCCGAATCAGTTGGGCGCGGTGTTGAGCGAAATGTGTAGTGTTTGGGGAGGAAAGGTGGGGGAGGGAATGGGGAGGTGGAGGGAGGAGGTGCAGGAGGTTATGGAGGCTGTGGAGAGGCAGAAGGAACAGTTAGAGAAGGAGGTAGAGAAGTATTGTAAGGAGAGGGGTGTGAATACTGAGAAGGCTTAGGTTTATTGATGGCGATGGAAGGGACGACCGTTTGGAAAGGGCTGGGGTTGTTGTTGCAGGGAATTTTAATCTCTAGTTATAGTCAGACTTATGAGAGGCTATTTCGAAGGGTAAAGTGGACCCTTGGTTGGAATTTTCCGAGGCATTTTGGTAGATGATGAGAAGTGCAGAAACTGTTTCTTCTAATTAATTTTCACCACGCTCTTCTCTCTTTTCTTTCATGTATCCATCAACCTATCATATATAAATACAAGCTGTACCCCACTGCTCGAAATATGTGTATGTCTAACTCCAAAATTGGTGATGTTTTGCATTTATCTTTGCTCCACCAGT
>JWJA01004831.1:0-11283 GCA_000812885.1 Lanzia echinophila
GCGTTCCCACCTGGCCTTCCTTCCCGGACACAATCCCCGCTCTGAAGCGCCTGGCAAAATACTATAAGCTCGTTATTTTGAGCAATATCGACGAGCAGAGCATCAAAGCTACGTGTGAGAAGCAGATGGATGGCGTGAGTTGGGATGCGGTTTTGACGGCGGAGGGAATCGGGTCCTTTAAGCCGGATTTGAGGAATTTTGAGGTGCTGGTTGAGGAGCTTGGTGAGAAGTTTGGAGTAAGGAAGGGGGAGATTTTACATACAGCTCAGAGTGGGTTTTTTTTCATATCTCTTTCGATTGGGGAATTGTTTTGTTTTTTCTCTTTTTCCCCGCGGAAAATTGGTCTTGTCGTTCAAGATGTTGGAGGCGGGGATGGGGGGTGGGATTGAGGAATCGAGGATTGAGCACACATCAAGAGGGAAATAGAACTAACAAAACGAATAAATAGGCTTACGAGCCGATCTCGTACCCGCAAAGAAGATGGGTATGAATGGATGCTGGATAGATCGTGGAGACGAGGGGCAAGATTTCGAAGAGATGGGAAGCCAAGCCGAGTTTGGGTGGAAGTTTAGTACATTAGGGGAGATGGCTGATGCAGTAGAAGAGGCATTTGAGAAGGAAGGAAAGAAGGTAGATTGAGACGACTTAATAGATGCTTACAAATTGTCAACGGTAATGATTTTGATGAAATGAATTGTATAGTGTGGTACAGCGTTGATCATTGACTTAAAATCCATTCAAGGATATACCCATTTTCTCTCTCTAAAAGACTCCAGATAAAAATAAACCCATACACCATAACTCGTTCGCTCATCAACACTGACGGGATATTCGAAAAACACTTGCTAATCGCGTGGTATAACATTTTTTTTTTAGATATTGCGCCTTTAATCCTGAAATATGGTACAAATAACGAACAATCTTTCCTCCGTCGATCTCATCGCCGCGCTATAGCCAGAGGGTGTGTGTAATTCAAAGGACAAATCATCGTTCGAATTTGATGGGAGGTTCGTACTGTGTGACATTGTTCATGAAGTGATCGATCTCCGTCAACCCATCAGTCTCTAAGCTATGCATCAATTCCATTTGTTGCTCTTGACTCAGACTTCCGGATCTGAGTCCCATATCAAAGCCCTGTCCTGAAAACAAATGAGGTGGAAAAGAAGAATAATAATCAGGTTGTGCAAATTGCCCAAAGTAGGAGGAATCCGTTACTAGAGGTTGCTGCATTGTTGGTAGTGACGTTTGCACCGGCATGTGAGGTGGGGGTGGTGGGGCCGAGACGTTATGGGATGAAACGTTATGAGTCCAATTCATTGGATAAGCTGGTAATTGCGGACAGTCTGGTGGAAAGTAACTGAATCGGCGATCAGATTGGCCACTAGAAGGGCTGACAAAGATTGAATTTGATCGAAAGGATGGTTGGATGGGAGGTAAACCGTGATGGTATTCGAAAGGAGGTATTTGCTCTGGCATCTGGTCAAAGACATAACCAAACTGGGGAGGTGGTTGATATGTGCTATGTTGTGAATGGGCAAGCGAGGCTGATGTTGCACTAGAATGCTCGGAGGCAGATGGGGAGTTTGCATCATTCAGTGATGATGAAGGGGAAGTGGAAGAGAATTGTGATGGTGGATTCGAGATGTCTCCAACCTCATAGCTTTTAAGGCATGATTTTGCAATCTTTGCGTAAAGTTCCGATGTAGGCTGCGTCACTGGCCATCGTTCGTGGCATAAAAGGATAGTATTCAAGCCAAGATCAATGACTTCCTCCAACTCTTCCCTTGGATGTAGTGAGCGCACTTCTGGATATGATGTACTCCATAGCATAGTATTAAGTTCCATAAATATAGAAAGAAGGAATGGCCAAGTGATGTCCACCATGGATGTTTTCACTTGCTCGTGTTGCATCACTATGTTTCTTGAAGCTGCATCGTAACACATTATCGCGGAACGAGAAGAAGGCTGGGGGACTTGTGGTGATGGGCGAAACAGAAAAATGATCATAGTGTTGTATCTACCATGAAACCTACAAATGGTTTAGCGGACTTTAGTCGATAACAGACTCTTAAGCAATTGAAGAGCTTCAAGCAAATTTCACGTAGGGTATTAAAGTATACATACCAAGATTTGCTCCAATTAGAACTTTCTGGAGATCTATCGCGCCAATCTCCAAGCTTTTGCATCATATCCGCGTACCAAGGATGGTCCTCATTTTTCGGCTCAGACCTTTTTCGTAAATAGAGTGTTCTTCTGATCTCTGCTTGTAGCTGTCTCATTCGCAGAAAGTGTATAGAGAAACTTTTCTTTCCTGATACAGGACCGGGAAGTATGCCATCAGCGGTTATGTACTCATCATCTACAGTCTCAAAAAATCCTATATCCCAATGGTCTTTGCCGGTAGCAAATGCATTTGGTCGACCCATTGAGTGGGCCAAACCGAGTTCCAGGGATAATACACTCCATGCGAGTCTGCGTCGCATATCAAGTTGTAGTGGATTTACCAAACCATGGGATACACCTTGAGTCATGGTCTTCTCCTCCACCAGGCCAAGCTGTTGACACAATCTTGCTGCAAGTCCGACGATATAGTAGATGGCCGTACGCGTGGGTGTAAGCATAGAGTATTGGGCAACTAAAACGAGACACTGTAGTGTTTTTATATCTTTAGGACGTATTACTTCTTCAATATATCCCATGGCGGCCAGATAGTAACTATCTGCAAGACCAGCATACTGAGTGTCCAACTTTTGCATGCTTATGGCCAGAACCATTCGAAGGACAAAGTTTTTGTATGGGTCAGCACTTCCATCGTAAACATCTTGGAGATCCTTGCAAAATGTAGGTTCGTGTAAAGTAGGTAACATGTACTGGGCTGGACCAGAATTAGCATAAATCAAACGATCCGAGATTCGTTAGACTTTGAAACATAAACTCCCCAGCGGCATATTGACAGTCAGGCAAACATTGGGATGATCCTTCGTCCCAGCCTTGCAATGATGTAATTCAATAAAACACTTCATAACTGTATCCAAATTCACCGAGGTTGCCTTTCATATCTACCTTGCGGTGAAATACCCAATTTTGCACTTCTATAAGCTGAAAAGATGAGATGAAAGTCAATAGACTAACCTTTTTGGTTGAATACATCAACCAACTTATCAGTCACTAAACGACTTGGTAATGTCGGTGCTGGCACAGCAGATATCATAGGATATGATTTCTTTCGTTCCGTGACTGTATCTGGTGATTGCACAGGGCTTCGACGTTGCCTCACCTCAGGTACAAGCTCTCGAATACTCCTACTATCTGTATACTTCTTCGCCTCTTCCATCACTATTCGGGTCATCGCAATGCCACTCGAGGGCCCCAAGAAACGTGGTGTCTCATCATCTTCAGTGAGACGAATAAGTCCTCCAGGGCGTATGATGTCTTCTGAATTTGGAGAGACTCCTTCTTCTTCCACGAGTTGGCTGAGTTCTGCCTCAAGTGCGCGAACCTTATCTCTCAATCGTATAACATATGTTCTAGATATCTTCTTCCCCTTTGTTGTATCGAAATATTCGCATTGCGCGCCAGCACGCTCGCAAGGTAGACATCGTGGTAAATTGGGATCGCATCTCGTCTTCCGCTACAGGGATAAAGACATTAGCATATTTGAACCGCCGATTTGATGAGCAAGCACGATACGTACCTGACGGCATCTACAGCAAGCAGTCAATGTATGGGCAATCCTTGGTGAATTATCCTCGCTTTCGTGTGAACTCTCTCTAATCCGAGATGACTTATTCGCCTGCCGAGCTCTATTAACAGAGCCAAGGGCTTGTCGGAACAGATCTGTGGTATCCATTGACCTATATTCAATTAAGTGGAGTTGTTGTCGTAACAGCGCATAAGGCTTATCATCGTCAAAAGAGAGTTATCGTTCAAGAAGATCGTCACTAGAACATGAGGTTTTGTATCACCAATTCCAAAGACACCTGATGTTGTATGATAATGTATATGTAAAAGAGATTATCACTATCATTCTGATCCCATGCGAAAGCCTCCGTCAGAAAGAAGGGGTTTGTTTCTTAGGGTAGCATAATTCGAAAATGGGGAATAATGGTAGGCTAGAAAGTTGGGGGGGTTGAGATTTATTGGATAGTAATGTTTTAGGAGGGGCGACTGGGACAATGACAAGATCAAGATTGGGGGCGAGGGGAAGATCTTTTGGAAAAGCGCGGGGATATTGTACACCTAATACCTACGGTATCCATGATATATACGAATGATATTATTGACAGATTTGTAGCTTGCTTTGACTTTGTGGATCAAACAATTAAAAAAAATCCTTAAGATTTTTGGGTATATACCCATGTTTCTAACTACTATTAATGCGTATTAAAGACTTTTTGAAAATGTATTTATTGCCCATCCCATTGAGACAACTTAGAAGAATCCCTACAAAACGTTGGCTACTAATAAATGTACTAGGTACTAGTACCTGGTAATATAAAAATCAATCTAAAAAACTTATTATACAGTAGTAATTTAATAAGCACTTGAGCAGTAGAAAAGGGTAGTAGTAGATACTGTCCACACAACACAATCTCTTTTATCTTTTCAGTTAGGTGACTATTTTCAACCAGTAATAGATTATATATCATCGCAAAGTGCGCTGTCAGATTATTGACGATGATGATATGATGATGATGATGATTTTCATGACCACCAGATCTCTAAAAGGTTGGAGCTCTGAGATTCGGGTTATAACAAGGTCTAATAGGATCAATTAGTGAACAATGCAAATGATCACAGCCTGCTCTACTGGGTAGTTCTATGCACACTTAATACTGCCTGCCACTGGAAACAGTAATTCTATACGAGGAACATGAGGAGGGAGAGGTACATATTCTTGAACTCTCTGTCAAAGCTCCTAAAGATTTCTTGAAAGTCATTGTACTAGGTAGGTAGATATTACTATCACAGAGGAGGTCAATAACTTTGAAATCACAGAGTTTAGAAACAATATAATTGTTACTTATACCATTAAAAATGAAACATATTTAAAGATCTACCTACCACATACTAGGTACCAGGTACTTATATCTTACACACATATTTTTTTTTGGTTGGGTACTCAAAAAGTGAGGCTATGTACTTATTACTATATTCAGTGCATTGTCTATCCTTTGTCCCCTTCTATCAATCAATCAGTTATTGACCCTTGATACCAAGACCAAATTTAGGTCTTTATCCATTTATCCCCTTTCTATTTTCCTTCTAGAATCATTTATATCTATCTATCTATTCTACTGTTTTTGATCAGCATACACATTATTATTATCACTGGTTAGGGAAGCGGGATGAGACTCGTGAGAACCATCTCCTAGGTAGAACTACGGGAAGAAAATATCAATTATACATACCTAGGTACATACATGCAAACCTACTTACCTACCTACCTAGTTGCATCAAACTACTGCATGGTCAGAACGAGTTAGAGGTCGTGCAGTATTTGACATTGCGAAGAGTTTTTTGCCATTTGAATCCTACATTACCTACTTCTTGCTTCGTACTTCATACAGTTGTATTTACTCCTCCTGCTGCTCCTGTTCCTGCTCCTGCATTCTGCACCTCTGCTCCTACGTACTCCTGCAACTCAACTCGAGTGGGGCGTGGAATTCAAAAGATCATCAACTTTCACAAAATTCTACCTATAAGAATTTGCCGAGAACCGAAAGGTTGGCTGCTCAAGGGTTGTGCAGAAGACCATTTTTTGAAGTGGGAATTTGAGTGGAACAATTGCTGCAAGTCGTACGGTGACTCCGAGCCATTTGTAAAAACCCTTCTTCTTATTTTCACTTCACTTTATACTACTTATTTATAGTCTTACATAGATAGGGGTCGTCGTCCAGGTGAAATTATTTCAGACAGACGGAGACCAATTTCAAGCCTTAGCAGTGTGTAGGCAAACGACACTCGGTCACTGCAATGCCATTTACGCCCTCTTCCGACTCCAGATTCCCAAATGTCTTTTGAGAAAACGGGCCGTAAATAACATAAAGTTGTCCAGAACAATTTATTCATCTATCGATGATAAACAAGGGCATGAATCCTTCATTGAAGCGACTCTTGGCGTATCCTTGAACCCCGCCGAGACGATCCAGACGGAGCATTACTTTTGGATTCCGCTTCAAATTTGACAGCGCACCGGTTGGATAATAGAGCCGTTAATTTACGAGGTGGGTAGATTCATTCCACTTCTACATACCTTTGTGTATCTTTTGATATCAGTTTGGATGCAATCGATATTGTGACATTTGGCAGTCAAGTACCCTTGCATAACGAGGGGTTACCACATTTTATCCCCACTGCTTCCCAATCCCGAGTTCTGAGAAAAAGAACTTATCGGCGACGCCGTAACTATATGAAGATATGTATACTGTTTATTATGGCCTTGCATTATTCTGCAGGATGACATCGTGGTTCAAGCCTCGGAATTTACCAACACTTTGGCTGTCCCTGCCTATTTTTGTGTTCAAACAAAACTTACAGTCGGGATCAATAACTATTATCTATACGCTTGACAAACATATCCACTAAAATTTCTTTGGCGAAGCAAAAGACGAAATTTCAAAATTAATAGATTCATTATCTAGAGCCCGAATTTGTCAGGATATCGAGACAAAGATGCCTCGAATCATTCAAAGTCTAGCGGACGCTCCACTCCTCCGAGTATCGAGACCGGTTTCCGCCTGTTCAAGATGTAAGTATCACCGGAGTGTGGAGTACGGAGCGAACATGCTAATGCTATCAAGGTCGAGCCGCAAAAATTAAGGTTTGAAGCTTTATGGTTTTGTACGTGGATTAACTAACGTAACGAAGTGCGATGGTAAATTACCCGCTTGTACAGCCTGTGAGAAGTCGGGGAGGGTGACTGAATGCTCGAGCGCAAATGACCAATTTGCAAAAGGAAAGGAAAGAAGGTCTGATATCACCATTCTATAATGGTTTGATATGGCTGACGAATACCAAGCTATGTTGCGTCTCTTGAATCCCGCGTTGAAAAACTCGAGAAGCGCCTGGCGTATGCCCGATTGCGGAAAGCTTCAGTTGCAATGCACGACGTTGATGATGCCCCTCAAGAGATGCCAGATCGGAAAGATTCCCTAGCAACCATCAGGGCCGCAATACACGGAAAAGCTGCAAGGAAGAGGGAGACTGCAGATGTGAACGAACTCGTGTCTGATTTTGGATTTTTGTGAATGCCCTCCGGGAAGGATTAATTAAAACTATGCTAATCTGTATAGGTCTGTCCATGCAACGACTCGTGACTTCGAGGCTTCTACAACAAATATGACATTTGCTAGACTCATTTTGTCAGCAACAAATAATGACGAAATTCCTAAGCCTAAATCTTTACAGTTACCATCTAAGCCTGTTGCAACGGCTTTAGTTCAATACTACCTAGACAATGTTTTTGCCTTGTTCCCCATATTCTCCGAAACGGCTCTTTTCAATGCTATGGACAAGATATATCAAGACGGAAGCCAGCCCATCACGAGTTTCGAGTATTGGATTTTTTACATGACACTAGCAATCTCATCTACCGCCCAATCTCGGAGCATTGAAGATTCTCGCTATGATGATGGTGTTTCTTGGGTAGGCCGTGCCCTTACCTACGCTGACCAAGTCCTTGCCCCTGGCTACATATCGCAGATCCAAGCTTTGGTCCTCTTCGTTCAATATGCCATGCTTGATCCTGCTCATTTTGACAGCTGGTTATTGATAGGCTTCGCTTGCCGAGCAGTTGTTGATTTAGGACTTCACCAAGACCCACCTAAAGAGCAGCAGCCTGATAAGAATGCATTAGACATGCGAAGGAAGATCTTTCACTGTGTTTATGCACTTGACAGGTTAGTGATATCAATCGATGGGGAGTTGCAGAAAGTTTCTAACCAAGACAGATCTATCAGCATGGTACACGCGCGAGCGTTTTCCTTCACGGACGATTCTTCTAGTGTAGCATACCCATCTGTGTCTGTCACATCACCTATAGATAGGAAAGACTCTATATATGGCCCTCAATCTATGGATATGGCTCATTTGCTGTGGCAGCTACGGCATGCACAATCAAGCTGGTATCAAGAGCTCTTCCAATCCAGCCGTGAATCTCTACCACAAGGTTCGAATTATATCTGGAAGATGTGTCAAGAAATGCGAGAGTGGTCTGAGTCGTTCCCTGATTCATTACCGATAGTTTTTAAGGACTTTTTCGATCTGGAGCTTCTCTATAGCTATATTTACTGTTTGGCCCCGTCATGCAGAGTTCACATCGTTTCGGATTACGCAAAGGTCTTAATATTCGAATATGCCATTGCATATATGCAGAAGATTTTCCCCATCAGCCAAGATCCTATCAACACTGTATTTTACACTTACCACGATGCATTGAGGGTCTATTTTGTCGGAAGCCAGCTGATGGCTGTTCTGTCAAGTAGCCAAGACCAATTATTTGGCGGAATGGTTTTGTCTTATCCATCCGTAGGACCGGGATCTCCTCCACCTCCACCGCTGCCCACAATTACTGGACCCGACAATGTTGACAGAAGCCTCAACTGTATCAATCATATAAAAGAAACGCTAAGGACTTTTGGAAAAAGATGGGAGGATTCCAAAGCACTATTGTCTAGCTTTGATGCCCAGGCCGAGGCAATCATCGCATCCCTGGTCAGACGAAAGGAACACATCAAACAAGAGTCTCCCACAAATCATAGTCCAAGTTATATACTTCCTGTGTATGACCCCAGAGGTTATCACGTCAAAAGCGAGTGGGTAGATTCAAACCCGATGTTCACCCATATGAATGTTCAAGGACATGGCGGGGTGGGGCCGGGATTATGATATATATACAATTCAATCTATACATTTTCCAACTCGACCTTCAGTTCAGTCATGAACATTCAAACCGAAGCAACTATGCAACATTCAATTGTTTTTGTGGTTCGCAATTGCTTAAAACGAGATGGGCAATTTCAGATGTGGCAAGAACCACGGAAGGTTTCTATCGTATTCTTGCATCCCTCGTACCTTCCCAATGTTCTTGATAACATTGTTTTCTATTTTCTTCGCCTTCTTTTCATCTTGGAATTATCTTCTCTTCACTTACATTTCCGTTCATCAACAATCTGATTAGGACGTCCGCGTCGTATCATTAATCAGTTTTTGGAAACCAATATCATTCTACCTTCTGCCGTTTTGCTCTGTCGATTTCTTTTCAAGCCCCTGATCCACGAGTTAATTTATTTTGCCTCGTACTCTCATTAATGATGTAAGTTACAACATATTCTTCCGAATGAGATGTTTGATCTAATAGCTGTAGGCCACCACCCCATCCGGCCATGGATGCGCGGCGAGAGCATATTTACTACGATAATTGGTCGTTTCGAAAGGTCATTCTCAAGATCGTGTTTATTACCGTATTCATATTCATTGTTTTCCTACCGGCATCCTTTATCAAACGCAACGTTTCTCCGTCTGTTAAGATAGCTACTCCTACTCTTGGGCCCGTTCTCGGTGTTTTCGACTACGATGTTTCGACGCAGATTGACACTCATGATCATGATTCAAAGCCTTTGAAGACAGAAAAGCTAATTATACAACGTCGAGATAAGGCGATCGAGTTTGAGGACGCATCCGATTTCCAATTGATAAGCAGATCGTTAGGACAAAACGAAGTTCAAGAAGTGACTAGTGAAGCTACCCAAGCCCTTAACGAATATCCCAATAGCGTCTCGGTTGTGGAGCATATAGCTAGATTCGATGCGGAAAGTAACGAACTTTCTAGGCCCGAAGTGATTCGAAGTTGCTCCAAGGAAGCGAAAATCGATAACAACGGAATATGTCCAAGTGTGCTAGAGAAAGACCAGAAGTCATCGAGATTGGTTTCGACTGCTCCTGCAGGTGACACTGAGCCTTGCTCGAGACTGGCAAAAGAAAAGAACAATGGAAAATGCCCCGATACGCATCCATCTCTCGGCTTGGGCAAGCGCGCCGACAAGCCTTGCAATCCCTGCAACAAACCCGAACTAGATGTGAGAATCGATGATCTAACCGAATGTCCCTGCGAGGACTATACATCTAAGCTCGTAGACCCTGATATCAGAAACGGTTATCGATGCCGGGAAGGGCAAAAGCTTGTTGGTGGTCATTGTCGCAAGCAACATGTAGCGGACAAACCGCTAGTGCCAAGGATCAAAACTTACCTGGAAAAACTAGAGGATGAGCAAAAAAGACGTGGAAAATGCACTTGGGGTACCGAAACGAATGGTCGCTGTGTCGCGGATAAGTATGGCACGCCCGAACGCTTGCTGAGCCGGCGTGAGATCTTCCCACCAGACTGGACACCAAGAACCGAGGAGGATTGTGATCAATATAGAAATCAAGGGATTCGCTATGACAATTGCCTCAGGGATATTGGACACAAGAATATTGGTATCAAACTGATAGCAGGGTTTCTAATACTGGCTGGTTCTAGTGCACTGGTCTTTTTCATCTTTACCTCTGTCAGTCGAGCGCTTCGACCAAAGTCTAATCCAGTCACCCCCAAAGAAGGAAGCTTTATTTCTGATACCGAGCGTATCAATCCGAATCGGAACAATATATATGGTGATCGGTGGACAAGAGGAACTCCAGTCCCGGACGCCACTAGACAAATGACTGAATCTCATCGTGGAGATAGTCTGATTGCATGTTCAGGCGACGGCGCAAGCGACGGATGGGCAAAGCGATTCCTGTCAAGAAGAGGATGTTCGCAACCTACGACGGTGAAGCATTCAGATCCTCCACGTTTACCCTCGCTGCAACTTCCTCCCACGAGAATGGGCACGGTTAGACGAGCAAACGGATTAAAGGCGAATTCGAGCATTGGGTGGTGGTCGGGAGAGGAGCTGAGTCGTGATAGTATGATGGGTGCTGCCGCGCATGAACTTCCAAAATTCGCTACGGGGAATGGGAAGCTTGGTGTGGCTTTTATGGTTTGAGGCTGTGGAAGGAAAGCGTATTCGATGGCGTTACGAGAATGCTGTTTATCATAGTAAGAGGGATGATAATGTGTGTGTACGGTTATCATTCTTTTTTTGTGTCTGTTTTCATAATCGTAGGAGAGGGAGTGGTTCATGATTATGTTGAGTTGCGAAATGAAGTTTTCGGTTCCATTCGGTTTGAGACTTGCTCTGATGTTTATGATTCATGTTCTATGTTCGTTCGTTTAGAGTATTAGAGGAATGGGATGATATC
>JWJA01004832.1:0-28467 GCA_000812885.1 Lanzia echinophila
CCATGGGATTTAAAATACCCTTCGAAGAGGGGGAACGGAATGCAAATGGGGCCAAAGCTAGTACCCACCTTTATACATGATAGAGAAATCCGGAAGGACGTTAGAACCGTCATCAGGCTTGCCTTGCATCCCGCAATCAAGTTGTTGTCTGGTACCTTTGGTCCACACACCCAGATTTACGAATAAGATCCTAGCTCCTTAAACCTAGTATAAGCTTGTACTCCGGCCTTCATCTTCATTTGATTTCCATCATACTTCATGCTAAATACTTTATAAAGAATCAATTTTATGGATAAACGTTTCATCTTCAATCATTAAACCGCCAATAATTTAAAATCCTAAAGGGAAATTTACTGCGTCCATGTCCATCACACACTCAATAACGATGGCGAACATAAAGCCAGAAGACTCAGATCATTCTATCTGGCAAGGCTATTCTCTACAACCACCTCATACTTCCTCCTCTCACCACCCGCCATTCGAGTCAAATTTTCCATCTGGCCCATTAGCACTGCCATATCATGGACGACAGAAGGGAGGTTTTCGCTCAATGGACATCCCCTCAATTAATACGAGATCCCCCCCTAGACATGGAAATGGAATCTTGACAGCCTCCCCTCCACCATTAAACAATCATCACAGCTACCCGACATTGAAAAGACCTTTCCATAGCACGGAGGACTCGCCATATGGAGAAGTTGTACAAGACTTTCGAGAGGATGTATCAGATCACCCAAAACCGAGTATCAGCCAAGATCATAGACTACTTTCCTTCAGCAAACGTCCACCGAAGCATACAGTTGTAGATCAACATGGAAGAATACAGCATATAGATCTCTCTGCGCAAATTCACGGAATGTTCTTTCTATCGGAGATGACCACCCCAACAGGAGAAGGAGTAATTGTCCAACCAGAATTGACCTGCTACCGGAGGAATCTCTTTCAGATTTCAGGATCTGTAACAACTCCACGGGGAAACCTATCTGTGATGACAG
This sequence comes from Lanzia echinophila, assembly GCA_000812885.1. Taxonomy (NCBI): domain Eukaryota; kingdom Fungi; phylum Ascomycota; class Leotiomycetes; order Helotiales; family Rutstroemiaceae; genus Lanzia; species Lanzia echinophila. The sequence goes on from JWJA01004832.1 coordinate 996, forward strand.
AACGTGGAGAAAGAATCCCCATTATTTCTCTGGAAGTTACTATCAGTGCAACGGAGTCCACCGATGGACATTCTGTGAAGCTTATTGTGATCCCCTGGAAGACTCCACCACCAAATTCCCCAGAGGTATCACCTGGACAAGAGCAAGAACCAGCCCCAATTCCTCTCCTCCCATTCGTTGAAGGAACCCCCGAAACCAACAATGATTATGCTGTCTACCCTCTATCCTACAGGAGACTTCAATTTAGAATAGCGACTGCGAACAATGGTCGAAGACGAGAACTTCAGCAGCACTTTACTCTCCACTTGAACGTTGTGGGAACACTTGGAAACAACTCGAAGATCAACCTTTGTGAGACAGCGACAGCGCCAATTGTGGTCCGAGGTCGAAGCCCAAGGAACTTTCAGGCAAGAAAGGAAATTGCACTTGTTGGGTCTTCAGCTTCTCGAGGTCAAGCTCCAGAAATGCACAATTCTACAGCCAGCGCACCCGGCGCCAGTGCTACTATGAAGCTCAAGTTATCGAAAGCTCAGACTTTGGAGCTACCTCGATCGCCATTCAATTTCGATGCAAGCCATCTCCAACAATCTCCATTATTAATGAGGCAGCAGTAAGTTACCTTTCGCATTTACTAGCCGCTTGTCCAGGGATCCATAGAAGGATCTTAAGTCATTTTGACGTGAAATGCGGGTTTAGACTCCCTCGACCCTAAGCTGACATGATCAAATTAGAACCTTACCTTCATGGTTCCCACCACATTCCTCTGAACATGCTCCAGCTACTTCAACTGCAAACTATCAAGCATCGCCAATGGCAATGGAAAATTATCTTACAGGCAATCATTCCAGTTCAGAGATACCGCACACTCACGCTCCAGCATCCTCAGTGCCAGCACCTACACCCCCAGTTCGATCCTACACATACCACGGCACGAGTTCACCAACTGGTACTCCGCTTCGTTTTGTTGACAGCAATCCTCGACCCTCAAAGTCACCTCGTCATGCTGCACCTCCCGAGTTGAATTCCTCGTTCTCTGACTTCACGGCACGATTCACAGCTCCAGCGCCATACAATTCAAGTAGCGATGCAGTACAGCCCAGAGAATATTTCCCCACGTCAATGTCAATGCCACCATGGACTACAGCGCAAGATACTACATCGACTTATGGCACAACTTTACCTCCTTCGAGCTCTCACTATGATTACCCGGCAGATCAGCATTACGTCAAAGAAGAAGGGAATTCTCAACAGCAACAGCAGCAAAGTCAACCGCACTACACCTGGAGCGCAACATGATGGCCTTGTAGCTTAGCGCCTCATCAAACGCCTGCGTGTATAATCTTGTTTTTGATATTTATAGCTCTCGGCACACTTTTCTTAATGTTTGTGAAGGTTACTTGAATTTGGAGGCAAACCGAGGCATGATGGATGGATGGAAATGGGTATAATGGGTTTGGAACGGTATGAATTATTGATACTCTTGTATTCATGAGCGCAGCAACGTCCCAACGTTGGTATCATATGTAGCAAGCGATGGCGTAGGAAAAAGGGATGGCACACTGTTTTTCTCTGTCTCTTTTGATTTTCATTAGTCCCTGGTGTTTCTGGGGGTTTCTTACTACAATGATAATATATCACTATTGGGTTGGAAGAATAAATGAGGGACGAAGAGGATGGAAAGATATAGGCTGGAAAGGGAAATTATGGATGTACTTTTATATACACAGTATTATGACCAAAACTTGAACTCTCTTTCTTACATACAAACAAAATTGCTTTGATTTTTGTGTCGCTGTATTACTGTATATTTGAGAAATTATTAAGTTGAAGTCGTACTTTTGCAGATTTTATTACTGTAGAACTTTCGGGCCATCCCGTTGCAACACCTACCTAGTAATTGGTACTTCTTGGCGCCTGCACGGATTTTAATTCAAGATCCCCACAAAGTATATTTCGAGCTCTCTCTCATAATTCAACCACATCTATACTTTTAACAATGTCGCAAGAAATTATGTTTGATCTTCCAGACGCAAAACGGTGAGTCAATTAAGTTCAAATACGTTAAAAGAATAATTATATCGATATGTGCTAATAATCTGCTGTCAATAGTGTCCGACGTTCAGATCTCTATACTCGCTCCGCTTCATCTTCCCCCGAACCGACATCACCAATTGATCCTGATATCACTGCGCGATACCAAGAACAGCTTGCCTCACTTTATGGGACTCTGCCTACTCTATCACACGTTGCCGATGGATCTATTGCAGGAGATAACGAGCCCGATAAGCCTATTCGAGAGTTACAAGCACAGTCCGATGACGAAGAAGAGCAGGAGTTTGATTTTCGATTGTTTTCTAGTGGCAAGGGGGGCAAAATAGTTCTCAAAGAAGAGGAAGTCGGAGATGGTGGTTTCATTGTCAAGAACAGGAACAAAAGCTATTATTTTACTGGTCCGGTTGAGGGGAAGCGCAAGGAAGAATTCGAGGTAGTAGCCATCAGTGGTGAAGATATTTTAAAGGGTAAGGAAAACAGGTATTGGGGCCTGGAGGTTCCATGGAGAGTTAAAATCCTACGCGTTGGGCACGAGGGACAGAAAACGGTAGGGAATAATGGGTCAATGGTCGGTGATAATGGCATATCGGAGAAAAAGAAGAAGCCGGGCAAGAAGACAAGGATTCTACTGAGAGAAAAGAGAAAGAAGAAGGAGGCTCGAGAAGAGGCGAAAAGGAAGGAGAAAGAAACCAAGGAAGATGCCGAAAGAGAGAAACGAACAAGGCGGAATCGCGAAAAGAAGGTCAAGAGAAAGGCAAAGGAGAAGGCATTGAAGGCTTCCAGCGGAGTTGGGAATGACGTTCAACCCGGAGTCGGCGGAGACGTTGATTGAGGGCCATTTCTGGTTAATTAAAATCTTCAATCCTTCGGTCAGTGCCGGATCGTCAAAATCACGATCGAAGTTAAAGGATTCAACTTCCAAGGGGACTGGGCAGATCAATGTGAGATGACACCCCACTTCAATGTGCGATTATCTACGAAGGAACAAACCCCTCCAATACCCTTGTTACGATGTAACCAACCAATTCGACTCCATTGATTCAAATTCCAACAGAGTCCAGCCTTTTCACCCACAATCCAACGCGGAAGTAATACTCACCATCCAACTCCAACCCAAGAAAACGACTTCTCCTCGTGTTTTCTGGGAACAAGCATATAATAGTTGCGCATTCGGAATACCACGACAGTAAACTTTGTAACACGACGTCCCGTCCCGTGCTAAGGTAGAGGCTGAAGTCTAAATAAACAAGACGAATTCCTTCATTTGCAACATGCGAACATCACAATTACAGCGAGCATCACAATCACATCCCCTAGCTCACGGAAAACGCAAAACACCGCAAAATTATTTCCCTTTCTCTGCAAGGATCTCGAAGGATTGGAGAATACGGAAAAATGAAATGAAGGATTTGTCGGCTACATCATTTCGAATTATGTATCTCCCAAACACTGGATTCGGTTTGCGGTCTGCCAAGCCAACTGCTTTTTGATTGTGTGTTGGCTTGCCCGTCGGGCCGCATGACAAATTATGACACGACTGTATCTCGTACAATCGGATATAACCCAGAGGATTCCACTTCCAAGGGGTGCTCACATCACCTTCCCGATACATAAAAACTCATGTCTATCTAACATGGGATTACCCCTTCCCCGTATCAGAAACCCCTCTGCGAACCCCTACTTACATACTGTACGTCTTACAGCGGTCTTGCTTTGCTGCCCGCAAACTCCACTTACTTCCACCCCGCCGTGCCACATCCGCACATTTACACGCAAGGACCATTTCTTTTTAGACATGGACGCTTGGCTTAAGGTGAGGCGCAGTTACGGAGTGTGTTACCCCTTTGGGGCACACCACTTCTCTTATAAATATAAATAAATATATAAATAAATCGTATTTCGTATGCCTGTCCATCACATCCTTGTTCTTTTCTCTACTTCTACCTAGGTACCTATATGTAAGTAATTAAAAAAAATATAATCATCCTAGATATGACGGCGTTAGTCCACTATAGTGCGTGAGCACTGAGCACGCAAGTAAGAACCTAAAACACAGAATTTTCTTTCAGGCCTAGACTCCTAGTGTAAGCTACAGAATTCTCCGTACGACGAACAACTGGTAGTAAGCAAAGATTTTCTATAAAATACTTCATGTAAATTGTACAAAAAAAGGGTGAGTGGCCCGAGACAAGACATAACGTTAACCCGACGGGATGGACGGTCGTGCCCGAGACGAAACCAGACCCCTGGACGGTTCGTCTGCGGAAACCTGGTGAGGTGATTGCGTTTCGTTTGCGTGCAGTGCAGTGCAGTGCAGTTCGGTGCGCAAAGGGCGGGGCGGGTAAATGGGTTGGTTCTTTTTATGTATGCACAGTGTATTAACGGTGAGTGGTGAGTGGTTGGATGATCTGAGGATGAGTTGGTTTGTTTCGGTTCATATGTATGTATGTGGTTGTGCTTGCTTGCTTGTTGAAGCCTCGGTATGTGTTGTTTTGTTGAAGATTACATGAGCGGAAAGAGGGGGGGGGAGATGTAGCCTATAGCCTGTAGGTGCCTACCCTACCTAGTAGCTTGTGGTGTTCTGTAGAGGACAGAGAACGGAGGGTGGAGGGGCGAAGGGCAAGATTGGATCATGTAAGCTTTTAGTCAAGTTCGATGTGTGAGATGCTGAATATTGGATGACACTTATTTATCTCTTTTATATCTAAGGGTGGAAGGGCATAGCTGGGGAGATGGAAGATGGTGGGGAATGAGGGTGGGGGACAAACTGTAAGTCGTTGAGAAATACGAGTAAGACCTGCATGTGTATGAGATGATCACGAAAATACCGGCGGTAAATTATGTATTTATGGTACTCTATTATTTCTTTCTGTTTTCTTATCTCGCCTATCTTTTTTCTGGCGTATTTTTCAGACGAACCAATTCAGTGGGCTGTCCTTTTCCAAAATTTCCAGCCACTTCCGCTTCCGCTGCTGCTTCGTTCGCGTTTCGTGACTTGATCACGGCCTCGGATTCGCCAATAATAAATTGGTACCCCGGCGAGTACAAACGCAACGACAATTACGGTTTGAAGAGGTTCGGCGAAGACTGCCCTGCTGAGTAGGAACAGACTGACACAGCAGAATATGATCGGCGTGGTGATCCATGTTTTGTATGGTCGTTCGAGGTTAGGCTCCCTTACTCGCAAGACGATCACTCCCAGAACGGTGAAAAAGTAAAATGTGTACCCCGCTACACCATAAAAAGTAACAAGAGTCCCGAACTCCCCAACGAGCACATAACATGCAGTGAGAAGAGCATTAAGAACCATAGCATTCACAGGTGTGAAGAATAACCCTGTTTCCTCGTCTCCAAACATCTTTGAGAGCTTTTTCGACACCCAATTGCGAGTGTGAAAGGAATTCGCAGTTGGTTCACCACGGTTACCAAAACCGATGTTTCCAAACATTGCTGGCAAATAGCCTTCTTTACTTGCTGCATATACTAATCGTCCACTCGTGAATGCAGTAGCGTTCAAAGCGCCAAAGCAGCTCGCGCTGACAATGAGCGCAAGTATTAATGATCCGATGGGACCAAAGACTTTGTTCCCAAATATGACGGCAACGGTATTGGAAGCGTTGATGTCCTTTATAGGGAGTACAAAAAAGTATGCTACATTAGCAAGAATATAAGAGAGAATGACCAATGGCATTGCCGTATGGATGACTCTGGGCAGATCTCGACTTGGATTTCGAAACTCGCCCACAACATAATTCGTCTTCGAACCTCATTAGTATTAGGCATGATATGCGGAATGAATAACCTACATTATCCCATCCATCAAACGCCCATAATCCCGCATATAATGCGACAGCCCATGATGAAGCACTGGTACTTGTGCCTTCAAACCATCCATGGTTCTTCCAATCCTCATTGGCATGTCCAGTAACAGAGAAGCCAGTAATAGCGACTACAATACCGATAACCGTGACTCCAAGCAATGCAATAAACTTCAAAAACATAAACATATCCCCCATGCGTGTGCCTAATCTCGTAGATATACAATTCAGGAAAGTGACCAAAGACAATCCAACCAATGCCACGCTCCTATTAATCCAAATGTTGACGTTTTCAGCCTCCGCTCCAATGGCGGCCCGCACCAGATATTCTCCCATGATGATTGATATGATAGCGGTAGATCCGGGCTTTAATACCATGACCGCGCTCCAGGTAAATAGAAAGCCGAAAACCTCTCCAAAGATTTTTGAGAGGTAGACCTGTGCACCACCATTTAGAGGTATCGCCCCTCCTAACTCGGCATAACTTGCTGCGCCTGTCCATGCCAGTACTCCTGCTATTGCCCACACTAATAATGACGCTCCCGGAGACCCCGCATTCGCATTGACTTGGCTTGGGGATGAGAAAATCCCAGATCCAATTATCAAGCCAACTATTAACGACAAGCCATTCAAGTATGTCAAAGTCTTATGTTTTTCCAGCGATCCTCCTCCTAAGGCGGTTTGAGCGTTTGATGTAGAAATCGGGGCACCGATGGGTGCGTAACCTCCAGTTGTTGATGATAATGGGAAAAGGTTCGAAGAGAAGTCGAACGCAGAAGAAACGGAATAGGTTCTGCCATGTCTGCCAGGCCGTCCATTCGCAGCAGGATTTCGTGAATCTAGAGGATCGTCTTGCTCGAGTGATAGTTTTCGCGATGAAGATATACCGGATCTGGAAGACGTTGAATCCGTTGATGATCTTGATCCGGGTGAACTAGAAGCTAAACTAGCTAATTCCAAAGAATCGCGCGCATGAGGCTGTAGATTTTGGTAGTTTCGTGACATGATATTCTTTGATGGATTGACATTCAATGCTGTCGCCGCATGCTTCGAAGATTCTAAAGGAGTTTCAAGTATCAAGTGGTACTTTCAATTTCGTTTTATCGCAATGCTGAAATCATTAATTCGATTAATCGGTAATCCTCTTTCTTTTAGGATGAAGTCTCAGATCATACAATTGAATTATTTATACTATAAGCAATAGGGAAAAAGAAGAGAAAGAAAAATCAACAAGTACTATGAATATGTACTTGAAATGAAGATATCTGCAGATGTTGTGTACTTGTATTGTAAGAAGAAGAGGAGGAGGAAGACGACGACAATGATGCTGGTGAAAGAGATGATATTATTGAAAGGAAAAAGACAAGGCAAGGCAAGGAGGAGAGGAGACTTAATTTGTGGTTCTCCACAACCTTATTGTTGTCTTTGTGATGGATTTGGTTTTTTTTCTTGGCATAACTGGTATTTACAGTGCAATATTATTCAGTTCAGTACAGTTATTAGTACAGAGTTTCAAAGGTTGGGTTGTACCTGAGCGGTTGTTCCGCCTTGTGCTCCAAGCACACTACCTGAAGTTTGGTCTGTGCGTTTACCTACCGGTTTTTATTTTGAGCCTACTACGGAAGTACTCTACCTAAAAAATTCAAATTTACGGATAGCTTCAAATATGTTCATGACAACGACAACAACACGGATTTTCCTGCCTATAATTTCTTGAATCTCGAATCTCGAATCATGAAGTGTGTTGACAATCATGCAGTCAACAATTCGCAGATGTGCGTCAAAAGAATTCATTTCAAGGCCCCAATTAAGCCCAAATCTACGAGTTAATATTCGCAATGGGAACATTATACGATATGGGTGTATTAACTCACCTTTAATCTTTCAAAGAGGATTTTGGAACAAGGGCAATGTAGAAAAAACATGGCAAATAAGATGGAGAATCGACAAGGCCATGAAAGACATATTAACTAATACTCAGAAGAAGAAGGAGAAGAAATACATTCTGCCAATGTTCCCATACCCTTCTGGAGATCTCCATTTAGGTCACTTGCGAGTATATACAATATCCGATGCTATCGCCCGGTTTTGGAAAATGAAAGGATATGATGTTATACACCCAATAGGATGGGATGCTTTTGGCCTCCCTGCAGAGAATGCGGCAATAGAACGAGGAATAGATCCCGCAGTCTGGACAACACAGAATATTGCAAGAATGAAGACTCAAATGGTTGCCATGAACGGGAACTGGGACTGGAATAGGGCATGTGTCTACGTATATAGTTGCCCGTCACTAGCTAATTAGAAGACAGGAAATCAGAACTTGCGATCCTGACTTCTATAAACATACTCAAAAGATATTCCTACTACTTCACGAGCGTGGTCTAGCATATCAAGCAGAATCGTTGGTAAACTATGATCCCGTAGATAAGACTGTCCTTGCGAATGAACAGGTTGATGCAAACGGTTGCTCGTGGCGATCGGGGGCCAAAGTAGAGAAGAAACGACTGAAGCAATGGTTTCTGCGGATATCTGCGTTTCGAGAGGAGTTGCTACAAGATTTGAAGCATCTGTCCAAAGGAGGGATGTGGCCAGAAAGGGTTTTGGCAATGCAAAAGAATTGGCTAGGAAAGTCACAAGGCGCTCGAGTCAAATTTTCAATTTCCACAAATGATCAAGCTACCCAACCAGCAATTGAAGTGTTTACAACTCGGCCAGATACTATATTTGGTGTCCAATATCTTGCACTTGCTGCAACGCATCCAATTGTCCAGCACCTTTCAAAGCATGATGAGAAGCTCCAAAAGTTCCTTAATGCAATGCCAGAACTCCCTTCCGACTCAAAAGCTGGCTATCTCCTGCCTAATATCCATGCCCTGAACCCATTATCCTCCGAATCTTCTACACCCGATGCTGCAAAGACTCCTCTACCGATATATGTAGCTCCATATGTTCTAGGCGATTACGGAGACGGGGCTGTAATGGGTGTCCCCGGCCACGACGCTCGGGATCATGCTTTCTGGAAGTGCAATAATCCCGATATCCCAGCAAGATATGTCGTTGCTTCAGTAGATACAGCTGTATCTAAGAATCAGCCGTTTGTTTACACTGGTCGCTTGACCCCCAATAACGGGCCATTTTCAGGACAGACGTCAGCCAAGGCAACTAAGAACATCGTAAGTGTACTCGAAAAGAAGAACCTTGGATCAGCAGCCGAGACATGGCGTCTCAGAGATTGGTTGGTTAGCCGGCAAAGATATTGGGGTACGCCTATCCCGATTATTCATTGCGATGATTGTGGTCCAGTCCCTGTCCCTGAAGATGAGCTTCCTGTGGTGTTACCGAAAGTTGATGCCCACTGGGCGAAGGGGATGACCGGCAATCCTCTTGAGCATGCCCATGACTGGGTAAACGTACCTTGCCCAAAATGTGGCTCTGCTGCCAAGAGGGACACTGATACCATGGATACTTTTGTTGATTCAAGTTGGTACTTCATGAGATATGCGGACACTTCAAACAAGAGTTTGCCATTCGCCCCAGAAGCTGCGGCCTCTACTCTTCCAGTTGATTTATATATTGGAGGGGTTGAACATGCCATTTTACACTTATTGTATGCTCGCTTCATATCGAAATTTCTTTCAACAACCTCGCTCTGGCCCGCCGGCTCGAAGCCAGAAGTTCTTGGAGAGCCATTCAAACAACTATTGACTCAGGGCATGGTTCATGGCAAAACATATTCTGACCCCTCCAGTGGACGATTTCTCCGGCCCGACGAGGTTGACATCAGTACGCCTACAAAGCCCATTGTCGTTGCATCGGGAGTTACGGCAGATATCAGCTTCGAGAAGATGTCCAAATCGAAACATAATGGGGTCGATCCGATGAGCTGCATAGCTAAATATACTGCGGATGCAACTAGAGCACATATTCTCTTTCAAGCACCTGTTACAGAGGTCCTTGTATGGGACGAAGAAAAGATCTCGGGCATGACTCGGTGGTTGAATCGTGTTTATCAGCATATCATGCTCAATAAGGAGGCTTACGCTGTTCAAGACCCTGATCTACCTGACAAGCTCCAGCTCCCGATTTATAGAAAGGAAAATTACACCCCAAAAGCATATTTCCTACACAGCGTTGAAGCCACGAGGAAGGAAAGTTTAGAATCGAATGAATATACGCGGAACAACGCGAATGATCTGCTCAAGATGGATGAGGCAAACTTGAAACTGTGGCGGACTGTTCAGCAGACCATTGTCAGTGTTACAGATGCCTACAGCAAAACCTATGCGCTGAACACTGTGGTTTCCGATCTTATGTCTCTTACGAACCTTATAATTGAGCATAGGAAAATAATGGTTAGTGGGAAGATACCAATGGATGTTCTCATGCTTAATTGGAGAGCCACGGAAGCTTTGGTTCAACTGATGGCTCCTATCACCCCTGCCTTCTCGGAAGAATGTTGGTTTTACCTAAACTGGAAAGCAAAAAGCTTCAGAATTTTTGGTATGGCAGTAGCATTTAGATTTCCTCCATATTTTCGTTATCAGGAAAAGTATTCTGTTTTCTCGACCCCTTTTCCGGAGCCGGATGGAACTTTAGAAATGCTGGCCGCCTCAAAACAAACTTGCGTGGTGCAAGTAAATGGAAAATTCAAGTTCACCCTTGAGATACCCGTTCCTCCTAGTAATTTGGACTCGAAAGCATTGCAGGCTTGGCTTGTGAACAAGATTTCGTCGTCGTCTGAAGTTAATAGCGGGAAGATTGGCAAAGGTTATTTACAGGTTGACATCAAGGAGGCGAAGACGGTTATTGTGGCGAAAAATGGGAAGTTGGTGAACTTTGTCATGTAGATGTGCCATGCTCTTGCTAGATGCATAAATAATGCGTCTTTTATGGTACAATCTGGCAATTAGACATTGGAATAAAGAATTAGATATCCAAGATCTCTGCCGATGTACATTTTTTCTACAGCTTTGTGAACCCCTCACAATTCCCAACCCAGATCAAAATCGGCTATCTTAACCAGCATTGTCAGTCGCGCCAACTTGCGCCAGTGTCTGCCTAGGAGTTTACACAACACAAATTCCTTTAAAAACCCTTCAATGATATCGGGTAAAGTGACAAACTGTCTGGTATTGCCATTTCGGCTGCTTATAACGCTTGTGATAATACCACCTACCCTCCCATCGTCCAGTTGCGCCATTTTGCTCTCGAGTGCACTCTGCCTTACAGACGTCAATCTATACAGCATTACGTACGATGAGGTAACTTTTCAGGAAATAACCAGTCGCCTTCCACCTCTAAATTTCATATCTCGTCTTTCAATATAGTCCAACATTCTCTGTGTATCATCATAAAATTCGAAGTGTGCCGCAATATTGGGACGAGTGGGCGTAGGCCCCCGGATATGAGCAAGCAAAAATGCTTTTAAACGTGAGTCTAAAGTACGAGATGCTTGTTCCCTCAAAACCGATCAATCCGCACCAACTTCCTACTAACCACCATCTGTCCTCGTTGTCCTTGCTTCCACCTCCCATCACTCCAACTACCTATTGAGTCTCATGCTTATCTTTCCCATCTCCCTCCTTAATAACTTTAATATCCCAGGTGATATCTGCACTTGTATCCAATTCAGTTGCAGCCTTGCCGCGGTCTCTGCTCTCTTGAATCCGGCTGTATCATCATTTAGATCGACATTGTATTTGCGTTGTTGCCCGAATCGGAGTCCGGTTTATAAGATGCAGCATTGCCCGCAATTCCGCTTTGTCGGCGTGCAAAAAAGGGTTCTAGTTGGTGCTTGCAGCCACTGTTTTCGTCTTTTTGCACTTGACGGTATTGACATTTAGCTCGCTCTCACATTTACGCTTACTACTGAAGCCGAACCATGAGTTGGAAGAAATAGAAGCCGCGGCGGCAACGCGCAAGTATATCTTCGTAGGTTTTGGGAAGTGGAATGCTATGATTATTCCATTGCAGAGAAACAAAAGCATAGATTTCCACTAGAATTGGGTATTGCTTCATGTTGCTGCAGGTGAGTTGCTGATTTTTTGAGCGTTCTTCATGAAGGTATGAATAGGATCCTCGAATGTACTTTGGTTAAGAATGCTCATTGATGATGCCTTGCCCTTGGGATGTTAGATAGGCGTGGCTTTTCTGCTTTTTGAAGCATGTTATGATGGTACACGCTCGTATTTATGTCCGTCGACGTTTGACTTGTTGTCTCGAAATATTGTGAAAGCTATTAAGTATCAATCAAACCTGGTTGAAAGAGGAAAGAAAGACTGATTCTACTGCAAATTCTTGATCTAAGACTGTTAATTCCGGATCTTAGTAGAGACAATTTCCGAATCCAACAACCACGAGAAGATGCGGGATCTATTACGCCTTCCGCCCAGGTGTGGTTAGTTTGTGCATTCTCCATCTCGAATCAATGACCACCTTCTCGCAGTGCCATCCGCAGTACGAAAATCAATGTATGACTGTGGGGGGGAAGGACGGAATTCGAATAACACTATCGGTGTCGCGGGGTCTTCATCGACCAAGAGAAAGGTACCATTTCCCTCCGCTGTTACTGTTTTGCCTTCCGTCGGGGAAGGATTTTGAAATGACTTTCTTCGTTCTGCAGAACCAGGAGATCTCACTCATAGAGGATTGCTTAAGCTTACCGAGCTATAGCTCTTGGTGTACGGGGACTGTCGGTTTGGTTCCTATAGCACGGGTAAAACGGCCTTTGCAGTATTGGGGTTGGCATACTCCCAGGCCTCTACCTTCAAGCAGCAGATTCGATCAATCCGATCCACTCATCCCATTTTCCTTACTGTCCGGAGACACGTCTTCGATCCCCAGATCACTGCGTTTTATCCCTTTAAATCCTTCTGGACCGCTAGTTGTTGGGAATAATTTGTGGGTTCTCGGAAGCAGGCTACCGGATAGCCTAATAAGGAGCCACGACGAAAGGATGAAAATGCAAGGTTGGTTGAAACTTACACGCCCAGCCTTCCATTGTCTTCGTTTTCTCCGATTTAGAGGTAGCTGACAACAGCTACAGGTCAGTTTTGTCCAAGTTGACAGCGTTGGGATTGAAGTCTTTGGACACCTTTAGTTGACGAAGTCAAATCGAATAGGCAGTGAGAGGTCTGATAGGACTTAAGCTTGCAACAATTTCACTCATACATGAGCCAGTGAGGTCTCAAATCATACAGTGGGTAGAACAGTTGAATGAGTGTAGGTATAGACTTGAGGATGTTGAATCAATGACTGCATCTGGTTGATCATCAACTTCTGTGAAATCTCGAATCTGTCCTAAAATGTTACACCGTAGCGCTGCTGCTTTAGTTTTTTTATACAGCGAGCAGCTGATTGGTAGACATGCCTGCGAAGGACTATATTGACAAGTGCAACTCCATGGACGCTGGTTATGAGGCTGATACGAGCACCGGTCTCTGCCTTGTTATTTGCTATCTTGGCCGCGGTAATCGGATCCTCCTAATGTTAAATGTGCTGGAGGGAGATGAATAGTAAAACGAGAAAGATCTGACGTGGGCCAATGAGTCCAATCCGCCAAATATGGCAAAGTATCAGGTAATAGTTCTAATCCGAATAAATGAATCATTCAACTCTAGAACTTGAGTTCCAGCAATGTGATAAATAGAATCGCCGATATCGCCATAATTTGGAGTAGCACATAGAGCCATATTCACGGTGGTCGTTCTCTTCGCTGCACTGGGTAGGATTGTGGTGTTTTCCTATCTGCTTTCGTTGTCGATCAATGGTCTGCTGCTTTTTGATGACGAGATTACCCTAATCCTGAGGCGAGACTACAGCCTTCCTATTGGCCGTGGTCGATGGTCTAGCCCGAACGGTTAAGTGTGCTTCTGGTATCTAGGATTGTCTTTATCTGGGAAATTAGCCGAATCAACTTCTTGGTGCAGACCCCGAAGACTTTGTTAGAGTGGAATAGGAAACATCGAGAATTAGCAGACTTCATAGGTTCCTTCGTTATTTGCATGTAATTTTGACATAGAGTCCAACCAAATCAAGATTCCCATCTTCGAATCCTTCTTGTAGTCGTGAAAGCTCGGTATTTTAAACCACCGTTTCTTATAATCACTGTTCTCTGATCGAGGTATTGTAATTAAATTGGGGAATAACAACCGCCGCCTGAGCTCCATGAAGCTGAACTGCTCGAGCTGGTCCGCCGAAGAGAGGTTGAGGAAAACCGAGTGTGCGAGTGATGAATTCTGAAGGCGATTGCGAATTTTCGAAACTGCCATAATAGAACTTGAAGCAGGTTATGGGATAGGAGATTGTATACCTTAAGTAAATTTATCAACATCTATGACAACCTCCGCCGCTTTCTTACTTTTCTCGCGGGTCGATGGGAATAGCTCCGAATTCGGTTCTTGTTCGCGCCAAATACCCCTCAAATTCGGCATAATCCAAAGGTTGTATGTGATCTTTCATGCCGGTTAAGATCGCCCAAACGAGCGAAGAACCTCTTACAGATATCACAAACGTGCGTTCGAGATCTATTGGGTCTTTAAAATGGACGGGTCATTGGAAGCGATGGCCAAGGGTTGAAATGAGTCCACCACAGAGACTATTTTGGTTTGGTCCGTTGTTACCAATTTGAGGATTGAACATCGACTGCTCGTCATCTCCTCCATTGACTTCTTCTCCATCCTGGCTGTCTATTTCCATTGGCTTGTCTTATGGCTATGCTGGAATTCTTGGTTGTTGTGGTGAATCTGAGTGGGATGTATTAGCTGGTAATATGCCAACGACCAACGAGCTATCGGATAGGAATAAAGTGCACTGTTCTTTGCAGATCATATATTAGCTAGGTACTATGGAAGTAGTGGAGGGGGTAATTGTTGAGAAACAGGGCGTTTAGAACGCAATGTGTATTCGCAACTAACCTTGCTTCGAAAAGATATGCCTTTAATCGTCGTGCGGTAGATGATGAGGCCCTTCTCCGGGATTCAGAAGAATCGGAACGGTAGAACAGACATCGGCATTGGTTTGACAAGTGAGACTATAGATCTTCAAAAGGTCAACTTTATTATGCGAAAGAAGTATGATAAGGGAAGCTTGGAAGTAGAGGTGGTAAAAGGGCGTCCTAGCTAACCTGGCCGACTTAGTCAAGCTGTAGCCAGTATGCTCCAAACGACTATGAATCATCAACACTCCAATGGTGTAAATAGACTGAGTGCAATAATTAATCCGCATATGCTTCAATTGCGCAACGAATCTAGGTCCAAAAAGATGTAATTTGATATATACCGGAATTCGTACAATAAGAAAGCATACAATTGAAATAAATGGTAAGGTACAATATCCCGTCCGAAGAGTAAATCGTATTCATTTACCTCCTTCCTCCAGTGTAATGTGCATAAGAAGCAGGAGCAACGATGCGGAAGCTGCGGTCTCCCGCAACTTTCTGAGCCATAGCTCTGGACAAAACAAAAAAAACAACAGGCGGAAATGGTCCAAGAAGCATTAAACTTTTTTGAATATTTGGTATGGTATAGGTTACCTAGTAATTGAGATAAAAGCAGTCCAATTGAACAAGATGAAAGTCTGAATTTCAAGAAACTGATGTGTTGGGGCATTGACAGGCAACTGCAGTAAGTCAGTCCAATTACCTAGTGTTTACCATTTTGATACTGATATGCCAAATCTTGAGATATACAAAAAGCTTTGCACCCTCAATGTTTTGATTGTGCCCATCAATTAAAAACCTAATATAGATGATTAATGTCCGCATTAGTACAATAATGATTAATTTACCTATGGTGTATAAGGTATATCTAGAGAAAAATATACGCTTGCTTGTACATGAATGGGAGCAAATGCAAATAGCTAGGTGGCGAGGCCTAGGGTTGAACATGACTACCTGAATGCTGTATCATGTAAGTATTTCTACAAAGTTGGTTGATGTACAGTACATACTCCTAATTGCTTTCCATTTTAAAGATGGAGTCTTATCCTAATTTGTTTATTATTAACCATCTGAAAGACTATCTATTTACCTGTCTCATCCACTACTCCCATGGTAGAATCTATACTTAAATTCGCAATCTCAATCCTTCGTAACGGTTCCGTCAACTTCGGAAGAGATTTTTGAATTTTCCGATAAAGAAGGCAGCTCTGTATTGTGAAATTTGGGCCATGTTGCCTGTGGAGGAGGTCCGATCAAACTTTCTGCGGCTGAATCCATAGCTGCCGATGGTGTTAAAGTTGTGAACTCTTTTGGCGCAACAGAGGTAGGGCCTCTGTCGATTCTTTATGTTCCGAAATTGGGATACGACTGGCAGTATTTCGGACTACGCGAGGACATGAATGTCTAAATTTATCCAGTTTCAAACAACTCCACTGGTCCAGGGAGTCGATGTCGTTTGCTAGTTCGATCAGCGGGTTGGTAGGATATATTTCAGGTAGGGGATGAGTTTGTTCGAAATCCCCATAATCCCGATCGCGAATTTGTCCCTACAGGCAGAACAGATGATGTGATTGTTCTTGACACCGATGAGAAAATCTTCCCGGAACCAATAGAAGCGATACTCTCAGAAAAAACAATGCCAGAGCAGCGATTGCGTTCGGCGATGGGCGTTTCCAACTCGGAGTCCTCATTGAACCCACAGAATCTCTGGCTGTTATGCCTGCTGATTTCATCTCAGCTTTGTGGCCTTCTATCGTAGAAGTAGGCCAGCAGATGGACGATCATGCGCGCATATCAGCCAAAGAAGTTGTCATGATTCTTAATCTTGGAGTCAGCTTCCCTCGCGCTGACAAAGGAGCTGTCTTGCGCAGGGACATCTACCAACATTTTGAAAAGAAAACCAACAAGACGTACGAATTCCTGGAAAATCATATAGCTACAGAGTCTCTGGATCTTTCTGATCAGTAGAAGTCGGAAGACAGCCTACGATGATTAGCTCACAGCCAGCTTGGCTGGCATATTGCTTTAAATTCCAACGACGATTGCTCTGAGCATTGTATGGACTCTTTACAAGCCACGAATCTTCGTCGATTGATCCAGTCAGGACTCTCGCAATCTCACAGGTGTACCGGCGTCTCTGAGGCAAGGTGACGCATATCGTTCATGCTGCATGGTCAATGAACTTCAAGCAGGCTGTGTCTTCGTTTGGGATTCAATTCCAACATTTTAACGACCCGCTAAAACAAGCCGAAGATGTGCGCTGCTCACAAGCACACGTAACCCCTAGATTTCAGTTCATACCTTCCATCTCTGTTGTAGGAAAGTATCCCGAAGTGTTTGGAAAGCAGAATATTGTCCTGGAACAGCGATGCAGGATAACGGGTGTAATCTAGCTTTTGGGTACACAGAAGCCAAACTAATATGCGAGAGATCATCTAGAAGGCGTCTCTAAGTCTACATATTGAAACCACAATCGTTAGAATTGGTCAACTCTCTGGCGCTCAGCAGACCGGCTACTGGAATCCCCAGGAGCGTTTTCCCGGCATTAGTGAAGTTATCGGAAACAATTGGATGCCTGCCAGTTCTGAACGGGGTGAGTTTTTCCGCAGAATCACTGTACTTTCTATTGCGGTTCTTCAATCATCGATGCTGAAAGCTTCTGCAGACCACTTCGTGGTTTCTGGTAGACCGTGCGGCTGTAGTCCTCTGTGAAATTCTTTTCTCCTCTCCGCCTTTGGCTCATCCAGTGTATCACCTTGAAACCCCCGTTCGTCAGTCATGGCAGAAGCTCATCAACATTTTGGCAGGCAGCTTGAACTAGAAGGCGTCGTGCTTTTACCATTCAAGCGCTGGATCGAGCAAGTGCGTGCCATCCCAGATACCGGGGAGCAACAATCCAGCCAATGCATTGATAGACTTCTTTGAGCCGGACTTTGAGTCTATGGACTGTGGTGGCGTTCTCATGGATACTATAGCTACTCAGGGCGTTTCGCCGGCGCTGATGGGGACGGGTCCTGTCAGCAGAGAGCTGGTTGCTTCCTGTATTATGGATTGGAAGGCGACATTATTTCTTAAGTGATGAATTCCGCAATAATTTCTATTATATTTTATGATTGGTTAATGCGCCCAAGTGATGTGACGAGATTAAAGTGAACATGAAGGCAGAATAAACATCGACTTCAATAAAACCGATGTGACATGAATTTGCAATGAATTGAAAACAGATATCAGTCTGTATTTCCCGAAACTTCCCTGGGCACCCCACGGTATAGTAAAAGTCAATTTGGAACACACCAAACGATGTTACGCATCAAAATCCAGCCCTCCAAACACATTCTTTTTGCACGAAGCCGGTTCTCTCCACAAGAGATTTTGGTCGTAGATGAAAGAGGAAGGCCAAAGCTACCTAGACAAGCAAGACTTTCTCAGACCTTGGCCATCTTAAAACCGACTTACAGTGTCCTAGCCACCAGCTATAGCATAGTGCCTGCAGCCATCGCCAAACCACAGAATATCTGCAGATATTCGTATCCGTCATCATTCCTCGATATCAACGCATCACCAACAGGATTTTGGATCAATCAAGAGACTGAGACAATCAGGTAATTATCGCCAATCCGCACGCCAATCGTGTGGATGTCAGAGATCTGGAAAACAAGCGCGGGGACCAGGGACACGAAAGTTCCAGAGGTGAAACCGTAGAATTCAGAGAAGAGTATGATCATCGGCAAGTCAGTAGTTGCTTATACTGATGTTTATTGGGAGGAACAGGAGATGATAGCCTGACTGGGAAAGTAGGAGGGTGCATGAGCCGATGTTCTTACATGGTGGAGGCGACGGTGATGGCCAGCATGACGTAAAACGGCCAAGCCTGTCACCTGAATAACCCGGGATGATACGACCCAAAATACTGTTCTTATTAGCATGCGCTCGGATGGGCTAGGAAAAGAGATTAGTAGACTAAGGAAGAAGAATCGCAGCAAATAGTAAGGTCAGCAGCATACCTGACAGCATTAAGAATCGAGAGCAGGTAGCCGGCTAAATATGGCGACATAACCTCGTACTCTGCTTGAGAAAGGGATGAAGTCGAATGATAGAAATGTGCCGAATATGAAGAAGAAGGTCGCTAGCGACGTGCAGAGGAATGGAATGTCAGTAAAAGGGTCGATGAGTTCACGAATATTGAATGGGCGGGCTTGCGGAGTGATACGCGATTTGACCGTTGTATTTCCAATGACCATCAAGCTGAGCATTGTAAAATCTTTCGTGTAAATTGCCCATTCAAACTCTACTATTGGGATTAACTGATTGAATATAATGCCATTTAGGTCAGCAGTATACCCGAAAGTGACTCGAGGGAAGAGGGCGAGAGTGAGGAAACTTACGGAATGATCACTTCGCCCATAGAAGTTCCCGAGAGGGTCACACTAGTTTTCAATGTTTTTCTCTTTAAGAACCATGTTGAGACGGAATTGTTAGCGGTGTAGAAAATGGCATTTGTGCTAAGTGCATTGCAGATACTTTGTGCTAGAAGAATTGATAGTATGTTTTATGAATGGAAATTATTTTAACATTAAAGATATGCACTAATGTGTCATTTAAAAGAAAATAACGCGGATTGTAACTGTCGGATATCTTTTTAAAAGGAATGTTGCCAACGAATACCATAAACGCTTTCGGCGACGGAATCCAACCAATCTTCCAGGGAAGTGTTGTCTGAGCTGGTTGTTCTGGTAATAGTTTTGGAAGACGCCGATTGATGTGACCCAGCCCCAACCGCAGAATAGAGAACACCAAGCTCCTACCACAACGGTCCATGCTATAGCGCCTCCATCTGGAAAGTCGGTATGATTGAATCCGGGTGCCATCGCGAATTTGGGAGGTTCACTGCCATTTTTGACCTTTTCGTCCAAACCGCATGCACTTTCGTTGGCGTTTTCATCGACGCCGTTACTGTTGACCTCATGGGTCATTTGGTCGTGCCCTTTCGTATCTGCGATGGCAGCCATAGTCTGGGGACCTCGTCGTGGCGGGTGGTGGAGATAACGGATTACTTGGAGGCGGAGATGCGTCGTATAGATCATCGTCGTATAGATCATCATCGAAATCCTGAGCAGGTGCCGCGAACGATGTAGATGAAGGCTCTAAGAAAGAATGGCAAGCGAGGAAAGAAGGATGGGATAAAATGGTCAAATTTTCGTTATGAAATAGGTATGTCGCAGGTCGCAATTTGCAAAGGTTTATGACTACAGGTATGCGTTCGACATGTAGATATACTTCCCAATGTGGATCAATTATTGTCAGGGGCGTGGGCGTGGGCGTAGATGCTTCGTATAAGCGAGCCGCTGAATAGTCAAGTTTGCCCTGTGATGCAGCAGACCAGGGGTACGCCCATGCATGGCCTTAAGAGCGGAGTTGGTGGAATTGGTGGAGCAGTGTCGTCGGATAGAGAGGAGGCAAGCTGCATCGTGCAAGTCAGAGTAATACGGAGTTAAAAAAGAACAGCGAATCGAGGTCGTACGATAATACAAAGTACCTTGTATAGCTAATCGCGTTTCCACTCAGCGAAGCCGTAGCAATGTGACCTTGCGAAGGCCCTTGTATCTTGTCATTGCAGTATTAAGCGGACGCCTTTTTACTCTGTATAGTTAGTGTGGGTAATGGTCAGGCATCCGGTATCTGAATAACTTCCGTAGATCCTAGCCAATTACTCTGTGTCAGGATACCATTCGTCGGTTATTCTAACTCGCCTATAATCGCATCAATAGGTATTCGCAAGTTGTATGTACGTGCCTTGCAGTGAGTCATAGCTTGATTAACGTTGAAGCCGATGCCAAGTCCTCCCCGACTTTCTTTCTCGATTGTTCCGCTCAGCTCAGCTCCGTATCGACGGCCGCCGAGGTAGCAGCGCTGCACAAAAACTCAAGAAAGCTTCTTAATGTAATAATCGTCCAAGATAGGCTTTTTGGAACCAGAAAATCATAAAAGTGAAATAAATCCAAAATCCCATTGAACAATAACGTCATAACGTTGAGCGTGCGCACGCTTACCTATTCATAGGCTGCCGACCCAGTCCTGTCTTCTCCCCTTTGATATATCATTGGCGATATGGTCCGCGATCTTCTTCGTCAAAGCATAGACAGTTGCCATAAGGTGACCTGTAAGAAGGAATGGGAATGTGGAAGCGTCCACGACCCCCGAATTATTGACCCAAAGACATTTGTAATGCTGCTTGCTACAGCTAGGGAGTTAGTGTTTTCCTCATCGCATATGTTGCTGTGGTATATGGTACCGAAACTCTCCTTGATAAGCTAGAAGACCTCGGCGTCGGTTAAAACCGAGCTTCCGGAAAGTATACAGGGCGTATGGTAATGCTCTGAATAGCGCGGCTCCTCTATCCTTCACGGGCTCCATCATTAATCTCGCGCATATAACCATAAATCGTCGGCAGCTGATCCAACTACATAACATACCTCGTAACTAAGCGGAGTGCCGTATGTTGTGCTGCATCCGTTGAGTCTCTTATATGGAACAACGGCTACGGCTTGATCCGTAGGGAGTGTCGGCCAGTTCGGATTAATCAGAGGTTGGTCGTTCGTGTCTGCGGGTGAGGTGGAAATGTTGCCACGAGATAATGGTTTGACGATCCCCACGGGCATGGTCGTACGCATATTTGTAGACATCGGTTAGAGCATCGCGAATTTAATTGTTTTGGTAGCCTTGGTAGCCAGCAATGATCGGGTACTCAGATTCACACCAATCCGAGGGGAATGAGGCCACATCCGCTAACAATTGAACTTCAACGCTTCTGGTACTTTGTCGAACGCTATATCGATGGGTCAATAAGACATATACACGTGCGCATAGTTGTTCTGTTCACCCATAAAGTCGCCTCCATTTCAAGGCACAGTGACGCGATGACTAGGACCAAAGAGAATATGGTACCACATAATCTGGCGACGTTTCGCAGATCAACCAGCACAGGAATATCGAGGCTTTGAAAAGTAGTTGCAGGGCCGATTGCATATAACAATAACATCTGTGGAGACTGGAAAACACCAACAGAAAAAATCACGTCTGTGGATGCTGTGAGCGCGTAGGTTTTCGTCTCGGTCTGGACCAAAACGCCAGTCGCATTTCTGCCACCAATGGGTATTTGTTTGGCGAGAGCCCTGGTGTATACAATGAGGTTAGTTCGACTCAAAGCGGGTTTGAAGAAGCCGGTCTGGTAAAATTCTCGTGCTCCGGTGTCACAATTGATTGCTTTGAGACAGCGAAAGATAACCCAGCCAATACGCCGTTAGTCAACCCATTCTGTACAGGAAGACTAATTTGCGCGAGTCCTTTTGCGAACTATGTTGAGAATGGCAGTGCGTAATTCTCGAATGTAAATGTAAATGTAAGGTGGGGTAACCAGCTTCAGCATTTCTTCAATTGCGCATGCAGACCTGTCTGTCTGTCTGTCTGCCTGAGTAACGAATCAAACGTTTTCAATTTTCTATTTCGCCTTGTTCGAGATTTGAATCTAAAAAATGCTGGTTTTAACCTATTATCAAAATTCCATTACCGAATGCGAGGAGGTTACATCGTATCGCTGCAGCATTGAGGGGACCAGCGTAAACATATCCATCCATGTCCATGTACTTGTAGATGATTTGTCGACCCATGCAAGCGCGTTTTCCGCCCTCCAGACCATGCATACAAAACCATGCGAAATCATATGTTTGGTATCGAGTTGGCTCTGTATTTTCCTATGTTTGAAGATATACATTTGTCTTTATTTACACTTCGAGCGCAAGTAAGTGAGGCAACCTATACGTCCGTAAGTGTTGATGCTGATGCTGATAAATGATGATGGAGTTGGAGCTTGGAGCTTGGATCGCAATTTTCTAAAAATAGCCATGTGTTCCACTTTTACCCGCAAACTCAACGACATCTTTCGTCTCTTCCACATATACATTTTTTTATCAAGGGCCTTGATCAACGGAATGCCTTGAGAGATCTTCGTTTTGCTTTCGTTGGGTCATTTTTCATAGGTATTATCGCAAAAGTTTTATGGGTATGTATTTGTAGGCCGTGGAAATATGGTCGATCGAATGCAAAGAGGATGTTTAAAAGATATCGCGCGCCCCTTTATCCACCTTTGTAACCTCCAAACTTTCATGTATTCCTGTTATTTCATTTTGCCCGTCGTCGTTTAAGTCTGGTTCTGGCTCTGCTTCGTTTTAAGGATGACATCCGTCCGATATGTGCAAGTGCGCATACATAGCTATTACTAGCTATAGTGAATCAACCTG
The DNA here is from genome assembly GCA_000812885.1 of Lanzia echinophila. NCBI lineage: Eukaryota > Fungi > Ascomycota > Leotiomycetes > Helotiales > Rutstroemiaceae > Lanzia > Lanzia echinophila. Next base: position 24,104 of record JWJA01004832.1, read on the forward strand.
ATCTAGTCAGCGTATGTACAAGTCATAAGGGTGTGATCTACTCAAGATATTGAAATGCATTTGAAGGGTTAGTTAGCATGCACGCTGGCTTGAAATTAGAGGAAACTAAACGTTTCCCATTCCATCAATCCTACTCGTCCTCGCAATCGTTTGCAAAATAATCGAAGCTTCGGCGAAGTGCAATCATCTGTGTTGAAGTAATCGAATGATAGCTTTCAATCTAGGTAGCCAGCCTGCCGTTGATGCTTTGGATGAGCAGCAAAAGCAACCCCGAGGAGTAATAGTTACCTCTGATGAATTGCGCTTGTTGGGCATCGAGGTTGAGCATTGAAGGTCGCAGAGAATTTTCTTTTGTTGGTGGAATAAGAACTTGAAGCTAGATATTCTTGACCCTCGATCTGCTTTATTTTAGCCAATCCAGTAACTACAATCTTCTCTGCAATGCTTCCATCTACATGCTTTACAGCGTTGGCATTGTATGTTGTTTGCGATCAGGATGAGGATGTGAAGAGTTTTTGTTACTCGGGTTCAAGTTCATACAATATTTACGGGTACAGTATCCTAATTGGAACGCAATTCTGTTCCTTCCGTTCCTGAAATATATGATATTTACTGGTACATTATCCTTCATTGGAAAGCATTTCTATTCCTTCCATTCCTAAAACATACAATACAATATTTACTAGTACATTACATTATCCAATATTGGAAGGGAAGGCATTTTTGTTCCTTCCGTTCCTGAAAGTCGGAACTCTAAAATTTCACGCCAAAAATTTGGCGAGTTTCGCGATTTCGCGTTTCGTTTTGTATATCACCCATCGCGTTTTCTTCTCGCCTTCTTTTTTTTCCTCTTCTCTTCAGTCCGCTTTCCCACACATTCTCATTACCCACACATTTTGCATTTCACGATGTCAAGATTTACTTCTTCTTCTTTCACTGGTAGTGTCCCTGGAGCTACTAGTTCTATTTCTTCCGGTTCCCCTCGTGGTAACTGGTCGTATCCCCCCATTTCTAGCTTGTCCTCTTCCCATATCCCACTTCCTACGGAGTCCTCAAACCTCCCTTCTAGCTTGACCTCTTCCCATATCCCACTTCCTACGGAGTTCTCAAACCTCCCTTCTAGCTTGACCTCTTCCCAAATCCCACCTCTCACGGAGTCCTCAAATCTCCCTTCTAGCTTGGCCGCCCCACGAATCCCCACCCTCATGGAGTCGAAACCCCTCCATCCCCACTCCTCTTTTGACGATTCCTTTACCTTTCCTTCCAACTCGCGTTCCACATGGAGTTCACGATTCCATGACGCGAGGCCAAAAACTACCAAGGAAGGTTCCAGGAAAATTGAAAGTTGTAAGTCCCCATCTGAATCCTCCCAATCCATTGACTGGTCAGCCTTGAACCGTGTAGGTCAAGTCCATCTACCTGACCCAGACTCATTTGTGACAAATGAGTCTGAATGGTTAGAAGAGACAGATGATTCGATGACTTTATATAGTGAACCCACAAAACAGGACTGGACATTCTCATCCGAGAATGATTCAGACTTCAGTGAACTTTATCCTGTTTCTGAACCTTGTATCAGATTTGAGTTTGATAGTACACAAGGTTCTGATTCATTTTCTAATGGGTCATCTTTTACTTCATCTTTTGCGTCTGATTCACGTGAACCAGCTTTCACAGATCTTTCGCAATTACCTTCAGCATCTTCCATTGAAGATTCTGAATTTTCTATGGGTACTTTCGACAACGAGCGTTTGTTCTATTGCCCACATCCACATGTCCCAGATGACACAAATTCTGAACTTTCGACACAATCGAACAACAATCCTTCCTGTGACGTTATGTCAATTTATGCTTGCGCAGCTAACTCCACTCATTCATCATGTCCAAATGCATCTTCCATTGAAGATTCAACTGACACTTCTGTCACTTCCAAATTTCCACAGTTTTACTGTCCGCATAAGCATGTGCAACCTCCGGTCACTTCCTCATTTTCTCAAAGAGCTTCGAGATTCACTCCTGTTCCAGGGAGTAAATACGATGTCAAGAAACAACCCTTCAGCAGGTCAAGCAAACTTCCAACTGTTGTTGAATTACTCAAGAAGGATCCAATTTTTAGGAGAATTCAACAGAATCCACCAACTACCATTCCTTCCTTTCCAAAAAAACAACCATTTAGCAGGTCCAGAAAACTTCCAAATGTTGTTAAATTACTTAAGGAGGATCCAGAATTCATGGACCTTCTTCAAAATCCTCCGTCTTTTGATGAACCAAAACCAATTTCCATTCCTTCGATTCCATTGGAAGTCCCAATGACAATTCACATTCCTTCACCTCCAATGGTTCAAAAGCCACTTTCATGGTTCCAACAGAACAAAAAAACGGTCCTTACGACTTCTGCGGTTGTCCTTGGTGTAGCATGTGCTGCAGCCTTCTGTTTCTTTTAAGGTTTCTTCTACCTTCGCTCTTTTTTTTGCTTTTCCTTATGAATGTTTTGTCTTCACTGTCTTTCTTTCTTGTCCTTGTGTCTGATAAAAGTCCAACGATTACATCGTGTCAGCTGGCAACAATCCTCAGTGAGGAGCCAATGGATAAAAGGAGCCAATGGATACAAGGAGCCAATGGATACAAGGAGCCAATGGATACAAGGAGCCAATGGATACAAGGAGCCAATGGATACAAGGAGCCAATGGATACAAGGAGCCAATGGATAAAAGGAGCCAATGGATAAAGCTGTGAAAAGTAAGTTTTGCATTCCATCCCATTGTTTGAAAATGCCTTGCTAACCTTTCGGATACTCTTACAACATTTTGGATAATTTCAATCAATCCCAAGTCAACTACACTTCGGACGAGCGGGATCCTGCACATTCAATGCACCTTATGCAAACGATTTACGGTCCACATCCCTTACATTATAATTGTGGTTTTACATGATCATGGTGTTCTTGAAGATATTGGAGAGCTGGACGGGGGTTCTATGCTATTAGACTTCATTAGTGCTACCCTGCGGTAGATACTGGCATATGGGCTATGATGGAGTTGGTTTGGATGGAAGATCGTTGAGGCATTTTCGGGTACAAGAAGTCATGATATCATGGGGATTTGGGAATGGCTTCTGTTTTGAGAGGATGGAATAAGTATGAGTGCTGGTTTGCTGGGAATAGCTCCGGATTTAGGAAAGTCCTGTGTGCTTGGGGGATATCTGGGTAGCTAGGTTTATACAAACATATACCTTGGCTACCAATAAACATCATGCCACTTCTATCTTACAACTACCTCTCTGTAACGCCATGTAAAGTGACAGCAACCTTCAAGTGAGGAGCCAATGAAACAAAAACATCTCATCAAACTTTTAAAGAGCATATAAGTTGTCGGTCCATCCGGTCCCACAACCTGCAAAATCCTTACTAACTCTTCGGATGACCTTTCCACCTGCTTCCAGGATTAAAGTTCAAGATGGTCTGGTCTACCAGAAGACAATGTCGCAAAACGATACAACGGCAAACTTGTTCAATTACATAATTAAGAAGGAAATTCCATGTCTGAAATCAATACATTCAATGTTTAACAGTGAGTTAATATTTCATATTTCAATATCAATTCTGTGCATTTTTTAAAGATTCAAATTATGGCACTGTGTCACTCGCTGAATGCGTTGCAAGATCTCGTACATTGTAGTGAGGTCGTCAACTAGATAGATACCTTCATTCAGTTGAACTTCGGGTTTGCCCATGCATGTACCATTTGGATGTCAATCATCCTCCTACCATGTTCGCTCGCTGATTATAAACAACGCGCTTACACAGCACCTGCACATCCATATTTCCTCGTAACATACATTTAAACTCGACCGCATGCATCATAATTACTTACCACTATTCGTTGCGGAAGAGTTAAATAAAATCAAGCAAGTCTCAAGTGTACGTACATAAAAGTAGTGGTGGAAGCCAACTAGAATATTTATCAATCGCAAGGTAAGGATAGTTTCTTTCGGGAAGAAAGGGTAGCAAGTGAAGATATACTGATCAAATCCGGTGTCTGGTTTTGCTTTAGGCTTCGGTCGCTAAAACTCCAGGCGATTGGCGTACTGAAATTCAATCAGCTCTCTTACCTACCATCGACTATCCTAAGCACTATAACTGGGCATCATTTAGAACATTTAACCTCGGATTGTTACAATTAATTACAGTCGCCCGCCCATTCAATTCAGACGAAAAGCTTGTGATCTGCTGCTTCGTGTCATGTTTTTCATCTTATTGATTTAGATGTTAAGCAAAAAAATTCTTCCATTCATTACGTCGGAAATTTCAAACGAAGGATACAGTATTTCTATCATGCCACAACTGTCTAATCAAGATTCTGGGT
>JWJA01004833.1:0-21585 GCA_000812885.1 Lanzia echinophila
CTGATTCTCCCGATCCGCAAACATATGCTTAAATGGCAAATGGGCATAATATACTAGGAGTTTATTACCTAATGGTATAATTAGACCTGGGGAGGTGGTTTGGGTGAATATTCCATTCGGCTTCATCGAGAACTATCTCTACAATCGATCTAATCTAACGAAACCCGCTCCCGCAATACGCTCTTCGCATCTTCAGCAAATCCACCTCATTATCAAAGAGACGCTCAATGCTCTTCATGAATTTCATAAGCAGAATAAATTCCAAAAGGTTAAGTTATGCCCGATTCTCTAGACTTTAAACATTAGCTAACTCAAAATTACTTGGAATCTCCAACTTCTCTGTCGCACAAGTTGTAGAGCTCCTCGAGGTATGTGAAAATGAAGGCTACATAAAGCCTAGTTACTACCAAGGACAATACAATTCACTCTGCCGTGAAGCAGAGACGCAACTCCTGCCAGTCTTGTGCTAGTAGAAGATATCATATATTGCTCATAGGTTTGATGTCCTTTAATGCATATGAAATACTGGAATTCAATAAGTTCCAGTTACATGCCATCTTGGACAGCATCGAAATTACCCAAATAGGAAACATTGATGGCAGTAATGCATCCAGCATGTCAAGTATCATCCTAGTGATATGAGTATGCCAGCCAATCTTCAATACTCTCAATAGTATAAATTTATAATGATATTAAGGAAAGAATTCGTTCTAAAAAAGCATGCGCACCGCCAGGGCTCGGTGCGTATACTAAGTAAATAAAATGCTATGTAAACCCCTGATGTGATACAACATAATTCAAGGTGCTTTGATATCAAACCCCCCAAAGTTATTCCATGGCATAACTGGGGTCGACCTCGAGTATGGGTCCCGTATAGACGAAACGACCATGTACCGCCCAATAAACCATACTCAGAAACAAGGTGCCGAAGTAGACAACCACAGACCAATTCATAGAAGTTGCCGTCGGGTGAATGACACCAGGCCAAAACGAGAAGAAAATACCAATGGAACTATATATAATGGATGCTATAATGAGGGGAACACCAGCACGACCTAGATGAAAAGGGCCATACGTCATTTTAGAAGTGAGGCGTTTATGTAGAAGCACGCATGCCGAGATTGTAAATGAGCTGTAAAATCCGGCTATGGTGAGAGACGTGAGGGCATTGAAAGCAGCAGTTGAACCGATATTTATGAGAGCGAGGAGAATGCTGATGGTGGCAGAGAGACCAATGCAGTAAACCGGGAGAGCCGATTCTGTTCTGACCTGTATCAATCTTGAATTTAGTGCTGTATATGGTACAAGAAGGTTCAACTACACATAGCTTACCTGAACTAGAGTGTTATAGCCGGGGAGACCTTTCTCTCGTGCAAAAGCCCAAGTCATTCGGGACGCCGTTGTTAGGGATGCGATGGTGGCCAAAAGTAGAGCTGCAATAATGATTGACGTCTAAAGAATGATCAGCAACTGTAAAGGCTACGAGAATGACAGCGCAGTATATGAGGATTTTGACACGCAAGAGTGCTTACCATTGCTGTGGCTCCAGCATTCGAGCCCGTGGCATCGTAAAAGACTTGGATGAATGGAAAACCCGTAGATGTGTTCAGAACATCATCCACATTACCCAAACAGAATAATACCGCGAGCACCATGCCAAATCCTAGGCTTCCATTGATGGTAACCGACGTGATCATGCTATTCGGAATCACCACGTCTGCGGATTCGATTTCCTCCGCTAGACAAAATGACTTAGTCAGTAATGAAAGTCTCATCTCGACACCATTGACGTACCCATGTGGCTAGCAGCATCGCAACCAATGAATCCAAACATGCTTGTAGATAACCCAATCATGAAAGCGAGTCCCTGAGAACCCCAATCACCCCCATCGTTGAATGTCGCGAAAACTTCATGTGCAGAAACATGCGGTGCCAGATAGACTAGCGGAATCAAGACGCAAAAGAAGCCGGCGATGTGAACCACCAAGACTAAAGACTCAAATCTGGGCAGCATGCGAGCAAGCCACGTGTTGATTAGAAGGGCAAATGCTATCAGAGCATATAACAAGAAGGTACCGTGCCAGCGCTCATAGACATAGTCTGGCCGGTTTAGTACTAGGAGACCTTGCACCATAGTACCTCCAAGAAACCCACAGCTAACAACAGCGGCTTGATACGCGATGACTGTGACCCAACCTGTTATGTAACTAAGGAACTTCGAGCACCAAGGAGGACTCAAAATTGCGACCCTATCACGCAATTGGTTTCATTATCCTCGGCAAGGAGTGTGGTACTTACCAATTATATTGACCTCCGGCAAGTGGAACCCTTTAAGGCGAATTAGCAACGTAGAATAAAAGATGATTTGTGAATCGGCATCCAAGCTCACATTGATGCCATTTCGCCCATTACCAGCGCTTGAAGTGTTGTCCCGATCCACGCGAAGATGTACCCATACACAAGACCTCCTGATCCACCATTCGCCAAGCCCAATTGAAACACTCTAGTAAGAACATTAGCCTGCAGCTTGAAGAATCTCGTCAGGAAGGGTTCACAAACGTTAAAGTTCCTTCCCAAGTAATCATGAAGGTGCAAGTGAGTCCAATGATGGATAGTAGGCCAAAATTACGCTGCCGAGATCATCAATTGCCGTCGTAGTTCATTCTATAGTCATGTATAGTCACTAACCTTCAATTGTTGTTTCTTTCCGAAACGCGCCAGCACAGCTTCATCGTGGTTTTGCGAAATGTTCCGAACATTAACTTGCCCATGAACTTTGCCATTTTCCACCCCACGTTCCTCGTCCAACGTCAAAATGGACATGTGAACTTCCGAGTGAGCCATTCGAGACGGCTTCGGTAGAAAATCTTGAATTTGAAAAGTCCTGTGCACCGAATTGATATATCCAGACTGAACTGCGATAATATTGAGAAAAGACTTGGCGATTATTCGTGGAAAGAGTGTTGTCAAATTCTCGCATTGGGAGCACCTACTGTTTGTAGTTTTGCTGCTAACCCAGAGGTCGGAATTTAGAACGATTGTTTTCGCACTGTTGGTCCAGTGTTGTGCGATGTGTAATGCAGCTTATAAGCTTGAGTTCGCGTGCTCCTGTAGTGGAACCATTTTGAAGTTCCTATCCCATTAGGGGCTCGACATGTACCCCTTTTCTGGGGATCATAAATAGCACTACCTAGTAGTTAGTAAGGAGTTTCTTAGCAGGAAGCATTTCATTAACCAGGATCCGCATTCTCGGTCGTTCTCACCGCAATCCGGGGTAATTAGCCTCTGCCAAATAATTGCCATGAAATTCATCAGAGATTTTCGTATCATAGCCTGTTATACAAAGTAAGATTGTCTTGTACACAGATAAGACAATACATGAATGATACCTAAATATAACTCGACAACTCGACAATTGGATGTCAAGGACATCGAAAATCAGATTACTTTGTCGATTCGGTTTGTGACCATGGTTGAAAAATATTGAGGATATACTTAGAAAAGAGCACGGCGCGGGACCCGGAGTGGTAAAGCATTTGAGTTGATTGCAGGGATTTAGCAATCTGATGCGTATAATATTCATAATAAATCAGGTACTTCCGGTCCGATGTTGGTGAGATACGATACACATGAAATTGATCCAAGATTGATCTTTCTTGGAGGAATATGAGCACACGATTCAGCAACACGATAATACGCGGGCATCTCTTTGAATAGGTTGCAATTTGCGGCTCAGCATCTAAATACCACCATAGAGTGAGTGTACACTGTATACAGTAACAATATGGCAACAAAATACCTCACCTGTATGTGCAAGCTTACGTGGTGCAGAAATGTAAGAGTTTGATTTGGTTTAAAATTTCAGGTAAATTAACTTTTGAATTTATAGATCAACTTCATCTTTATTTAATATTTAACATTTAACAATTGTCTTATTAATTCAGATTTTTGAACTGTAAAATTTGAACTAAATCATGATTAATACCAATTTTTCATTTTCTAAAAGAAAAGAAAAAACTAACTACCTAGAAATCTTGTTTAACATTAAAGGAGGCTCTTGGCAAAATTACCAACCACCTTCACTGTTGAAGATTGATACAATCCCAATTGTACATTGCAAATACAATTATCTATATGATATATAGTTGCAATTCGAGCTGACTATGCTGTAATTGAAGATGTATTGAAGATGTATCAAGGATCTCTTTTCAATATGCATTATCATTCCCTTATCATCCAATGAAAATACTAATAATGAAATCTATTGTTTGCTAAAAGCGATATACTCCGACTGTCTAATTTCTCATTCATTGTATAAATTGTTCGTGCACATAAGCAAAGATATTGTATTCCCCCAGTAGAGATTCTTTCGCCGACTGGCACATCAATATGTAACTACAATTGATATCTAGATAGGCACATATTTTCTAAGCTCATCCTTCAAGTTGGAAGGAAGCAATGGTGAATGGTGTGTTTACACGGCAAAGGTTTTACGACATTAAAGTGGTAGATGTTAATTTGTATTATTCGGAATGAAATTCAAAAGCTCCATCAAATAGTTCCTATAATATTTAGATACTGGTCTTTCAGATCTTCATTATTTTTGCAAATTTTCACATCTCTTCGAACTAAACGCTACCCGGCCCCTTTGACCCAGGCAAGCTCTAGTCAAGTACTAGCTAAGGGTCGCCCCGCTAGTATGGCTTCAAATGGGATCTCTATCACTGATAGTAACCTTGGGCCTTGGGTGAACATTGTGGTATGGATCCTATTGGTGGTCATGTGCTTAGCAACCGTTGTCAAACTGTTCATCAGATGGACTATGGTGAAGTGTTTCGCTGGAGATGATTTATTAATGGTGTTGGCTATGGTATCTCAAGTATCTCTTTTCCGCCTTTACATCATAAACTTATTTTCCTGTAGATCATTACGATAGGCTACGACATTGCCGTCTCAGAACAAGTTTCTGCCGGTCTTGGTCAGCATCAGAGCGTTTTGTCAGAATCGCAGATTTTGCGCTTCCAGCAGGTTGGTCAATTCCTCAGATATCCCTATAAAACTGATCACGATGTTCGGGATTCAAGGCAAGCTATGCCTCTCAAATCCTTTTAGTATTCTCTCTCTGCGTAGCCAAATTGGTACTCCTACAATTTCTTCGGACACTCGGTTACCAGAATTTCCGAAGGAAGGTTATGGATATTGCTTTCTTCTTTACCGTAGCGACTTACCTGATCCTGCTCTTCCCAGTTGCATTTCAGTGTCCGATCCCAGATACCTGGAAGGTTTTCTCACCTCAGTGCTTCAATCAGGTAGGCGTTTCTCTCACAAGTTGTGATCCAATTAACCTCGAGACAGACCGGCTTCTGGGATACATTTGCAATCATAGATATTGTAACGGATCTCTGCACAGTTTTTCTTCCGATATACTTGCTGTACGACATACAATTGCATCTCCGTCAAAAGATTGGAACCATAGCTGCTTTCGGAACAAGAGCCTTGTGAGTTTTCTTCTATCTTTTCAATCCAGATGATTCACATACCAATGGTCATGATATTAGGATCATTCCAATCACTATCTTTCGTATCATTTATCTCGATAAAACCGCGCAATCGATCGATCATACCTACGACGATTTCTATCTAGTGATAGTCACCTCATGCCTCTTGAATGTGAGCGTCGTTTGTACCGTCATTCCTTTCTTGAACCCTATCATGGACGGCCTACAAACGAACATTTTAACCAGCGATCTGCGCTCGGTGGCGGCAGGCTCTAGGATACATGGTTCGTTGGGCTATCCATTACAAGGCATGGCTAAAGAGAGGACGAACGTCTCTTCTCACAGCACCAAGAGATTGGGTAAGGCATGGGGCGGACTAGGTCGTTTTCGGCATTCGGCGACTGCGACGCGAAATTCTGCGGACATTTGGCGAAGTAATTCAGGTACATCAGACAAGAGGATGATCATAAATCAATCAACTACGGTCGCTGTTCAATACTCTGGATTGGATGAAGCTCGCTAAGATTTAGGGGGGTGCAGATATGTGGATCACGGAAAGAGAGGTTTGTTTTGATATGGAGTGCCAGCTTAAGTCATGATTGCTATATTAATCAATACGATCTCTTATTTATTTCAAGATACCCTCGATTTGTACATCTGCACAACAACATCTGATATCTGATTCAATATTATATTTTTTTATGCAAATGAATACTTCAATTTGAAGCTTTGCAGGTGGTATTTCCTCTTCTAGATTGTGGCGTTATTATGTTGTAAAATGTGCCTAATATAGTTTCTCTTACTGTATATCTTCGAATTTGATTAACGGCGTTCAATTGCAAGGGGGGCAAGAATGATGTTATTTTCATGGTCTGTGAACTTAAAAGAGAGCCAGGAGAAAATATGAATAATTTCAGACCCGTTGCTATTAGCTCCGAACGATGATACAGCGAGATGTCCTATTATCGAGCAGATCCGGCCTAAAATCTGTTGGTATGACCGTGTGTCGGTGATGGATCGGTCATCATAGTACTGCGGTCACCTGAATTAATAATGATCGTTCCGTTGTAGTATTCATTGATGCATAATATTTGGTCGCTAGCTAAGGTGTGTAGATATTGAGGGTATGCTTCGGTGGGGCGATGAAATTGCCAGCCGATGTGGCCGAGCGTAGTATTGTGCCAACAAAGTCCTTTACTGAACCTTTCTGGCCGGGCGGATCATCCATATAAATTTCTGATTCTCCCGATCCGCAAACTTCGCCGGCAGCCTCGTTTCATAATCAGCAACATACTGAAAACCTTCAGATGCATATAATGCTCGACCATATTCCGAAGCTTCGACCACAGCCTGAGGACGGAAGGAATCAGCCGAGGAAAACTTTATGTGAGAAAATGTCCAGAAAGACAAACCTTAAAGCCCAACTCATCTGCAAGATCAGTTCCCCACTTGATTAGGAGACGACCTGCTCCGCGACGCTGGTGCTTAGGATCGACAGTCAACAAGTCTAATGCTGCACCAACAGGTTAGCTATCACGAATGCATGTTGCTCTCTCTTGATAAAACATATGGCGGCTTCTTACAAACAAGATTTCCACCGGATTCTTTGATAGCCTTTCGACGAGGGATCAAGTACTCTCTACAGAGTAACTGGGCGTACTCCTTTTCTTCATCAGTCTCCCAGAAGTCTCCATCCAAATCTGCCTCTTCAGGAATGTTGTTTTTGTAGACGTTCCACTTGGCCTGTGCGATCATCTCGCCAGATTCCGTGTCGACAACCTTGAGATAAGTTGCTGTGGGGTCTCCATGTTTGATGCTTAGCATTCGCGCAGTACCTATTTTTCGACCAGCGGGGGTATCATGTGCCGGAAAAGCCGCCTCGATGTATGGATGCTCGTGACCGAAAGCCGTACTAAAAATGGCGAAAGTACGTGCCATATCAGCGTCGCAGCAGACTTCGACCTTGAGAGTCATTTTACTGATTTTGAGAATAATGAAATCTATCTCGAGTATTGGGTCCTCGAGCTAACAAGGTACACTTGGAAATGAAAACTTGGGATTGTATTTGCAATAGTGAGAGAGATGATGGGCTGTTAAACCACATGCTCCTTCCTAAACTTCAAAAAGTGCGGCGCAGCTTCCATCTCTGTACAGCTTCGGTTTCTTTCTTACAGGATTGCACTATGTACAATAGGGAATACATTACTGGAATGCTCTCACTTTTTGAATTTATTAGTGCATTACTTTTTCGAATTGGATTTATAACCTCTGATTGGAACATGGGATTGAAGGCTAATTTGAAAGAGGAAATCGAAATTTTGAGGTGAGTGTAGGTGTTCTAAGTAGCAATAAAGTGGACTAATAAAGTAGGTGCCAACAAGGTAAACACAAGATAGAAAGTAATAAGGTATATCATGAAAGAAGATTATTTAGAATATTAAGAAAAATATAAAACAAAAACATAATTAAATATATAAATTAAATATAGAGTTTTTATTTGGTTAAATTGTATTTGAATTCCATAAAGTAAAGATAGTATTACTAGGTAAGCATGTGCAATCTTACTTACCAGCATAGGAATACTTGCAGTAAGATCTTAACCACCAAGGTGCATCAGTGCACAACATGAATACAAGGCTCTGCATGTATGCACATCAAGTATAAAGAGACTACACATATACAAGGTTACATTTGTACTGTATTTACCATATTCAAAAACTTTTGCAACGTTGGTACGGTAGTACTTTTCAAGTACAACGCCTGCGCCGCACACGTATGTATCATGACGATAATGAACTTAAGCTTGAATTTAGCCCTGTACGCCATTAGGAAACATTGACGACGTTTGTACGGCTGTACTCCCCAGTACCTCGCTTGCTCCGTACATATGTATTTACTGCTCACAGAGTCGGAAAGACTGCGCATACTATATTTAATTTGTATTTGGCCGGTATGCCTGCTTCCGCTTGCTTGGTACAATTAGGTGCCTTAAAGTTGCAAGTGGCGGGGTCCGTTGGACGAATCAAATAGTATCCCATACGATTGAAGAATACCCTGGGTGGATGGAGCAATGGCACACGAACAAGAGATAATAGCGAAAAGGCATATGCTGAGACTTGTCCTGGCCAGGTATTCGCCCATTCAATTGGAGAAAGATCTTTCACCCAGAAGCAAGACTGGCTCAGTCTCACCTAGGAAAACTTCGACCTGGGTCCAAAGGATAATACGGAGTTCCCAAACAAATGGACAGAAACTCCCTATGAGTTTTAGATTCTTATTCCGTGTCAGGTGATGAGCCAGTAGGCGTGCGGGCTGTAAGTTTAAGCAAAGCCCATCGATGCATACTTTCTGAACTGGCGGAAGGTTAGCAGATTGCTATTAAATTAATTCCCACTTTCCACCTCACCGTTTATCTCACTATCACTGGTAACACTATCATTACTATTGTTATCATCGCCTTCATAATCGCCATAATCGTTATGAACAAATCATCCCTAAGCAGGCATACACGACTCAGCAGCAAAAGCCATATCATATCATTGAAATCCCGATGTATATACCAACATGAAAACTAAAACTCAACTTCAACGTAAATCAATGAATACCGAAGCAAACAAGCAACATCACTACTAGGTCGGACCTTTCCTTGCCTTATTCATGGTGCTCCATCGTCCCCATCATACCCATTCAGCAAATCGAGCAATAGCTCCGAATTCGGTCGTAGAATCCTGGTCCCTGTGAATGTGAGAATTGAAAAGTGACGTTTCGTCATAGCTCACAACATATAGTTCTCCTGAAGTGTTGGGGTGTTGGGGTGTTGGACGGGATGGAACACATCGAGAGGTAATGATGTGTTGGGGTATTGGACAGGATGGAACACATCGAGAGGTAATGATGTCGTGGTCTTGTTGTTTTTGTAAGAGTTGAAGATTGTTACTTCCCTCCCATAGTACTAGTGTTGGCAGGGCGGCGATTTGTCGGAAAGAGAGTTGCGCATCTTCCTATGTTCGTCCAATAGCTTCTAAATTGTCAGCGTAGATTTGGACATTGTAATTCCTTCTGTATCATTGCCTATCCCTACTCAAATTCTCTGGCGTATGGAGATCCCAGTGCGCTTGATTCACGATTGTCCAAGGAGCTTATGGGATTGTACATTGACTAGGTGTTCCTACGAGGGGCTTTGAGCATCTCATTGTCAGTGGCGTTTTTCGTAAGATTCCGCAGCTCTAGGCCTGCTTCATCGACTGTATTGACTGTTGCTCGTTGAGAGTCTTCGGGTTGTATCTCTTTGCGAGGAGTGGGAGTCAACACGGACTTCTCTTCTGTATTCGACGTCACTGTATCTTGGGAAGCCATTGCTGGATGTCCAGATGCGACGTCGTTTTCTGGAAGTGATGCGATGTCCGGCTGTGCTCCAGAATGTGAGATCTCATTTTTGCTCCTCGCTTTAGAATGGTCTCTCTCTTCCTCTTCCTGCTGCTCTACTTTTTGGAGTACTTCCAACCAACGGCGTTTAGCTTCTACAGTCGTTTCATGATCAGCTCCATAATTATTTAGGACATCCTGATAACATGTTTCAAGATGACCCAAGGCTTCCCTATTCCGCCCTTGCTGAAACATCGCCATCCCAAGCCAATACATAGAAGCGAAAGTCAGACTATCTTCCATTGGCCAATAGTTTGCATGAGCATCCTCGAGAACACACCGTAACTTTTCTTCGGCCGCCGCGTACTTGCCCTGTTGGTACAGCACAATTGAAAGCTCCGTGGCTATTGTTAGTGCGGTGCGACTTCCTGGATCCACTTTACAGACTTCAATTAGATTCTCGTACATATGTTCGGCTCTGGTCAAATCGCCGCGTTGCATTGTGAGCCATGCCATGACGGACTGCACTCTCCAATTTTGAGAATCGTCTACCCCACGAGCCCTATCAATATCTAACACTTGCTGACTTATAACATATGCGTCATCAGATTTTCCTTGAGAAACTAGTATAAATGATAACAGATACAGCGTATCCCGGTATAGAGTGCTGTCAGGTTTGTTTTCCGTAAGATGCTCTAACAATCTCTTCACAGTCTCTTCTGCCAAATTGTAAAAGGAACAACTGTAATAAAACTTCGCAAACAGTTGATAAGTGAGACATATGTTCTCGTATGAATATAAGAGTTCACTGGTCATCAAAAGACGATTTTCTTCACTCATAGAAAGATGCGTGAACAGCTCCTGGCGTAGTGGTAATGGTAGCTTAAACTCAATCATAGGTCCTTTTGTATCGCATTGCTTCAGTACCGATGCTAGAATATATGCACTGAGAACTACACAATCAAAGCATAAATCCGGTGCAGTTCGTAAGCGGATCCAGTCTTGAACCAACGGGTGTAGAGATAAATGGCAGGTGTCATCTTCATCTCGAGACCATTGAATCAGAGAGAGCCCAGCGAGTTCGTTCATTATGCTTATAAATTTCTGTAGGTCCCATTTGCCGTCTCGATTTTGAAACAAGGAAAGGCATGCTTTAATTCCGGGAGTGTCCGAGTATAGACCTCCGTTAAGAGACATTTCGAAAATATGATGAGAGATTTTCTGGCAGTTGAAAAATGCAAATAGTGTCAAAATTCTTGCTCTGAGCTTGTTCTCATCATCCAGAGATTCTAGCTGCTGGAATGAGAGCTCCCATGTTGTGAAAACGTTCAATGTCGTCTCGTTGTGTGAATTTCCAAGTTTCCGTCGATACTGAGACATTTTAGGAGTTTGGCGTAAGATGATATCTCGCTGCTGTTTATAATTATCTAGAAATTGCGATAATTTGATCTTTTGATTGTATATATATGATCCAGCCTGTACGATAGCCAGAGGATGGTATCCAAGTCTATCGATGATGGCTTGACCTTCATTCCTCGAAGTTGTATCCAGCATGTCCTGTCGGCTATGTTGTATCAGAAGGTTTATAGCATCTTCTTTTGGAAGCCCTTGAAGCTCGATATCACAGCCGGGATGTGCTAAATCGCCGGTATCAGCATGCCTGCTCGTGATCAAAACGTGACCGTGATCTCCTGTTGGGATGAAGTCAGGGAGATGAAAGCTCGAGGGGTCATCGTAGTTGTCAAAAACCATAAGCCACGGCTTGCTCCACTGCGCTAATGTGTTCAACACAAAATCGACCTTCCCATTTTCCTCGACTGCATGATGTGGGCCTCTGAAACAGTTGGCTATCGTATCAAACTCCTTGTTCACAGTGTTCTCGGAAGTGGCATCAATCCAGAAGATTGCCTGGACGTTGTTATTTCTTGCTCGGTGGCAGTGCTCCAAGGCAACTTGAGTCTTGCCTTGACCGCCGAGTCCACGGAGAACAACAATGCGTGGCCCGAGGCCAGAAGAAAATCCCCGGTCGATCGCCGCAAGGATATCTTCGCGTCCAAGGAAGCCTTGGACACGACGATTTGGTACCGCAAAATGGGTCTTTTGTGTCGACTCGGAGGCAACGGCGGTAATAGAATTAGATTGCATCTAGAATAGATTATGCATTGATCCTTGGAGTGCTAGCACTGTTTACATACCGATATAACCATAGACTTTAAATCCCTGATATCAAGACCTACCGTTTGAAGTAGAGACCTAGAAGAACCCGGTTCTAGCAAAAGTACACTATAAGCATTTTAGTCTACTTACGAGTTGATTTCATCAATATACAACCCTAATAATGCCATTTCTCTTTCTAGGTTGCGAAGTAAAGCTTCAATTCGTCCTTCTGCCCCCACGCGCGCCATTGCTTTTCCGAGTCTTTTGATTTTCCCGCTTTCAGGATCAATATTGTTATTTCGTAGACAGTCTTCAAGATCAATCGCAGCGCGAAGGCAAGAGCCTATTACATCAGAAAGCTTGGTATCGCTTTTCAGATCGTGATTACAAGCAATCCGAGATGCAACAATGCTAACCTGCTCAACTTGTTGTATTTGTTTCTGGAATTCGGGATCGTTCTCCATCTGTTTCTTGATACGGCGGACTAAGTTGACCAGGTCGAGGCATTGTTGGGCGATTTGGGAGGAAGCTGCAACAGCGCCGAGTACACTCAGAGGATCCATATTCAAAGCATGGAAAAAATGATTCTTGAAAATAAAGCTGACATGAAGAATCCTCACTCAAGTTTTGCATACCCCGCACATCTACATGTTGTATGTTGTGCAACTCAGCAAGGCTGCATTGAGGCGACTCAACGTCATCCAGGCAGGGTCTTGTCATCTGCCAGCGGGAATAATAACTCATGAACCACCCTCAAAGATTCAACAAATCTTGATTAATTGAGTCATAAATCGGTATATCCTTCTGATATATGCGTAAAGATAGGGAGTATGATTTCCAAAGCGGAAAAGAATATATTGAGGTACTAGTATAATAAATATCTACCGTTTTCAACTTGATATATACTATTCACAACATTTTTGAGAATTACAACCCAAACCTTTTCGTTTTGGAGTTAAATAGCATATAACTATAATGAATCAAAAATTAATGATATTTAATATCGATTTGATTATTGGTATATATATATATATTTTTTTTTGTAAACTTTTCTGCACTTCTAAGTTGGCTTGGGTCGACTGTTAGAGCACAGACCAACGGCAAACTATGAGCTAAGGCGCACGTGAAAATTGACGCGATCGTGTTAAGAAAGACGCGTTAAAATTGTGTTTACTTGGCCCGACTAGATGAGCTAGAACTTCAAGTCAAAAATACAAAGAGACCCCTCTACCCACCAAGGGCGGGGGCGAGTTCAGTCTACTGTGATTGTTACGATTAAATGCAAACCTGTACGCCAATTTGCACCAAGTGTATTAAATCAACTCGATGCTTCTTCAATTCTATTTGTTTCGCCGACTTTCCTATTCTCAACACTTTACGCAAAAGAAAAAATGCCTGTGATAATAGAGATATCTGACTCGGATTCAGACGGTGGCAAAAGATTCTCTAAAGATAAAGGCACAACGAAATCGACACTTCCATCAAATCCCAAGCCTTCCAATTCGTTCAACTACGCATTTGCCAATTTCAGCGACGAAATATCCAATGAAACAGCCGCTAACCCTCGAAATGCAAGTTCATCTAAAACAAGAGAGCCTCTTGCAAGGAAATTTGATGACGACCTGGAAGTCACAACTATATCGGATGACCTTGACACTGGTTTTGGTTCCAAGTTAAATAGCACATCATCCAAACGCACATCGAGTACAAATGCCTCATCGTCGAAGGATACAAAAGCGAACAAAGAAGTGTTTATTCTGGATGATTCGGATGATCCAGTCACCAGTCCTCCATCAGCGAAACAACAGAAGCCATCATCCCGTACCAATATTGCGCACAGAGCCTCCGGATTTAAAAGGTCAGTATCGAATATTGAGCCTGTAAGGGCAAGTGGTCCTAGGGCATTCGGTGGGCGTAGCCCGAAAAGGTCGAAAACGATGGGGTCTGTGCCGACGTCGGATCCAATAATATTCACAAGTTCGCCTG
Organism: Lanzia echinophila; assembly: GCA_000812885.1. Classification (NCBI taxonomy): domain Eukaryota; kingdom Fungi; phylum Ascomycota; class Leotiomycetes; order Helotiales; family Rutstroemiaceae; genus Lanzia; species Lanzia echinophila. Next base: position 14,007 of record JWJA01004833.1, read on the forward strand.
ATAGAGCTGCCATTAACTCGAAAGGAAAGCAAAGACGAGTCTACGATGTCGAAGACAATGAATACGATTTTGCAGAATCACAAAAGGACTCCTACAAAGGCCGTACCACTTCGATGGGATCAACAGTCGATCATGCCGACAGACAACCTAGTCTAGACTCTGACGATTTGGAATTTCCGTCTATCGAGAATATTGGCTCCGTCCTTCCCCCTCAAAAAAAGCCCAAAAAGCCTTCGAGACAACACTCATACGAAGATACTGGCGAGACAACTGCCGAGAAGAAAGCTCGGGAAAAGATAGATAAAGCCCAGAAGGCTGAACAGAAGAAGGTTGCTAAAGAAGAGGAGCGCTTGAAAAAAGAGTACGCCAAAGCTGCGAAGGCGAAAGAGAAAGAGGAGCAGAGAGCTTTGACAAAGGTCAATATTGACCGCACAGATTGGAAGGTTTCGCTTTCCGAAATGACGGTCGTATTACCCAATTGTTTCGAAACTGCGTTAAAAGCGAAGATTCACTTTGCGCTGGATCAAGCACCAGTCAAGCATTCGGAAAGACATTCTTCGGCTCGCATAGTCAAGTGGCAAAGATTGGTGAGCTCTAAATTTAATCCCGAGATCGATATATGGGAGCCAGTTCGACCCGAACTTAACGAGGAAAAGAACATCCTAATTCATATACCTGCAGAGGAATTCGTCAAAATGGCCTTGGGAGAAGAAGAAGAAGAAGGTATTGATCCTCACATTCTGAAGCTCAAGTCCCAGTATGAAGGTTACTCGATTGTCTACTTGATCGAAGGCCTCACTGCGTGGAGACGCAAGAACAAAAACCTAGCCGATCAGCAATACAAAGCAGCCGTGAGAAGTCGCATTCCCCAAGCTGAAGCCAGCGCTAGTCAGAGAAGGAAGACCGCGCAGAATGGCGCATATATTGCAGCCGATGAACCAATCGAAGACGCTTTGTTAAATCTGCAAGTCGTTCACGAAGTACTTGTGCACCACACTGCTAAAGCAGATGAGACTGCCAAGTGGATTGCCAATTTCACCAAGCACATCTCGACGATCCCGTACAAGTATGTTGCCTTACCTCCTAACATTGTCATCCCCGCTCCACAATAAGTACTAACAACATCTAGAGCGCAGCAAGATGCCTCCGAGGCCGCTTTTTGTATGTTGACCGGCCAGGTTAAAGCAGGCCAAGACCCTGCCGATACTTTCGTGAAAATGCTCTCCGAAATACATCGCGTTACAGAGAACATTGCTCAGCGGATTACCGAAGAGTATCCTACGGCCCAGAGTTTATTACAAGCATTCAAGACTCTTGGGCCAGACGCATTGGAGGGCATGAGGAAGACACGCAATATAGATGGAGGATTGACAGATAATGCAATCGGACCGGCCATTAGTAAGAGAATTTCCAAGATATTTTTGGGCACGGATCCGACAAGTTTGGATGTCACTTAAAGCTGCGGGATTGCTAAATAGGAGTTTTGGGGACATGATATCATGACTGGGTTGGTAAAAACGAAGGCGGGGTTTTTTTGGGTGTATGGTGAAATGGCGGATTATCTTGCTCTATGTATGAAGGTCTATAGTATTTTCTGAGCGATTTGTACAATGTGTATTTTCAGTCTGATTGATTGGACGATCGTCCAACGTGTTTTGGGTTTTATTAGATTTAACATTTCACGGTTGGATCAAGAAATGCTGACACCAACTTCGACCCCTTATCATCCTCCTTCTCCTTCTTGAATGGGAAGCATGGACAGCCTACAACTTACTCCGATATCAAGTGAGGGCCGAGTCCCAACTGTGTTAGAGGTATTTCTGACATTTGCATCTACAGCTACCATATTGTATAGTCGGCCATTCATCAGCGAACTCGATATTCTCAACCGACCGACTAATAAAACAAATCGTTTGGGGTTCAATGTTAAGAAATATCTATTCTGTACACCTACACGAGCAGTTCAATTTGGCTTGCGCCATGCTTCGCACAATTCTTCGAGGACTCTCCACTGCTACCATAACTTACTACCGTGGACAATTTAGAAGAAAGAGTACTGTGTAGGTAGGTACCTAGTGGTTACTTTAGAATAGGAAGAATATACCATATGCTCAGACTGTAAACATTATTGGAGCCGGTATTATTAGGAGAGGAAATTGAAGATCTAGATATACAGCAGCATATGTGGTACAACCTCGGGATCTCAAAGGATAAATTGGAATCCGGGATATATCCGGAGTTAGACCGGGCTTGTTGCATGTCTGAGTAAAGTGAAGTTACACAAGTGAATGATGAGGGGGTGATTCTTCATTTTCTTCATTTAAAAGAGTTGTTTTTAGTGAAGTTTTTGGGAGAAAGTTGGTTGGTATTGTTGATGCTGGATGTAATGAATAGAATAATATTGAATTATATATGGTTTTTCGGCTCTTGAATCCTTTTTTTTCAATGGGAATCCGATGATGTGAATAAGTAGATTCTTCAAATTGGAAAAGGATGTTCTTTTCTTGGTTGGGGGTTATGTTAAGGATGCCTTTCCAATCTCATCCCAAATTTTGAGATTTAACTCTTCAATGTCTCTATGAAAAATAATCTTGCAAGCTGACTTTGAATAAAAGTTGAGAGAAGAACCTCGAAATTGATTTTTCCCCCTTGGTGAAGTCAAATTAATCAATTTCTAGGCATGGATGGACCTGAATATTATTATACTTGATTGTGGTTCATCTGTGATTCTGTGGATTGTCAAAGTAGAGAGAGAAGCTTGGAGAATAATATTTTGAGACGGTATTTCGGATGGCAGAAGGCAAATGGTACGGTGATGGGAGTTCTTGAGGTACATAATTAATTATCTGGGTGTATCCCAAATATTTTCTGGCGCATATGTTGATTGAGCCGTTGTTCTTGGAAGGAAATAATATAGGAGTATGCTTGTAACTTTCTATCCTCGTAGAAGAGCTGTTCCTGACTTGGAGTATTTGAAAACGAGACCTCAAAACCTTCTCTTTAGGTGCATAGTAAGTTTGATAAGTAAGGTTCATAATGATTAGTTCCCGAGATCCGGTAGTAGGGTAGGTAGGCTACTGTATGTGGCTATGCCCGCTATGGAACCCCTAAATTTATGGTCTGCAACTCTAAAAGTTTCTCCCCAGTGTCCCCCAACATCTTCACCACAATTTGTTCCGTTCAAAGGCCCATAACTTTGATGAAATCTCCATTTTTTACATCCACTATATTTTAGACCTGTCTGAGAAGAAAAGATCGCTCTAACTGTTACTGTACGATAAGAATAAGCTTAAATTAAGAAATGTCAAGCTTTTTCTACTTCTAACCATCTCCTGACCGAAGACTTGGGGTATCAACAATCTTCCCAATTTCCATCCCATCCCACTACATTACATCATTACCCAACATCAGACCATTTCTAAAGCTTCATGAAGAAATTCAAGGACAAATTGACCATATGTTCAATACAAGGATAAATATAGAAAAGTACAATTAACAAACCAACATAAATCAGATTGTGGCGGAGTAAAAAATTTATGTTGGTGTTGGTAGCCAGTATTGGATTCGCCTACTTTTACATCCGAGGAAGCTCATGTATCAAGGTGCCTTTGACGATACTTGTACAGTTTCAAATCTCGTATTACATACATTGTTCCACGCAAAAATATCCCTAATATGCTAATAATTGATTCTCATCTCATACAGTTGAGTGAGATTTCATCGTTTCAATCTGTTCATCCCACCTAAATATGGGTACCAGTACCTAAGGTAAGGAATTGGAAGTTCTGGATTTATTTACTCTCTTTTCAACATTGTTCAGTTTATCTTCTCCACAGAAGACAAATTTAGAGCAAACTGTTGATCTCTTGCTCCAAGTTTGACATCACCGTTGGCTGATCAACTTTCTCTCTCTCTCTCTCTCTTTTTCTTTTAACATTCACTATAATTCAATTCATTTCGAATTGTCACTCCTTTTATTTGACAGCGAGGATCTTTTCACGAGATCATTCTTACGATTTAAATATCACGCATACGAATGATTGCACAGCACCTTTGATAGGGCTACGATTTTTGCATTTTCCGGTCATCAATACGATCCTTCTGTTCTGCGCCACCGTTGGGAATAAGCCTTCTCCAAGACCTCCCCAACTTCTTGGGTTTTTTATCATTCCTGTCTTTCTTTGTTATTTGGATTTTGTTTGACATATACGTATAATTCATAATGAAGATTCAGAATTGCTTATTGGCGCTGGTTGGCTTGCACAGTGCAAGTGCTCTTACAGTAGATGTAACATCGGCAGGTATGTGTGAACATCTTGGAGGTACTTGTAGTACGTATATACTTACCAACTTCTGCAGATTCATTGAAGAGCGCTGCGAGTACAGTAGCAGCAGGTCTGGTGTCATATTACAATGGAAACGAAACCGTATTTCTCCCCTCTTAACTTACATACTTCCCACAAACCACTCAACTAACACTTTCAGGGCCAAACACCCGGTCTCCTCCCACCTCCCACCTTCTGGTGGGAAGGTGGTGGCATGTTCATGACACTAATCGACTACTGGCGCTATACCAACGATACCACATACAACTCTATTGTCTCCGAGGCATTACTGTTTCAAGCTGGTCCAGACGCCGACTACATGCCTCAGAATCAAACCAAAGACGAAGGAAACGACGATCAAGGGTTTTGGGGAATGGCAGCCATGCTCGCAGCTGAATCGAATTTCAAAAATCCCCCTTCAAATCAACCGCAATGGTTAGCACTAGCCCAAGCCGTCTTCAACGAAATGGCCAGTCGTTGGGATACCACTACATGTGGTGGAGGTCTCCGCTGGCAGATTTTCTCATTCAATAATGGCTTTACGTACAAGAATTCCATTGCGAATGGATGCTTCTTTAATCTAGGTGCGAGATTGGCGAGATATACGGGAAATACAACATATGCCGATTGGGCAGAACGAATTTGGGACTGGGAAGAAAGCGTGGGGCTAATTGATGCGCAATATAATATCTATGATGGGAGCAGTGACACGGACAACTGTGCGAGTGTAGATCGGTTACAGTGGACTTATAATGCGGGGATTTACTTGCATGGGGCAGCGAATATGTATAATTTTGTTCGTATATTTTCTTCTACTCTCAATCCCTTCATCTCCATCCCTTCACATAAACCAGGAGGGAAAAAGCTAACCTCGATATCCACATGATCAGACAAAAGGCAATACCACCTGGGAAGCCCGCACCACTTCCCTCCTCAATCAATCAGCTACCATCTTCGCAGGCAAATCCGGTTCAATAATAACCGAACAAGCCTGCGAAGGAGTCGGTAACTGCGATACAGATCAACTCTCCTTCAAAGCCTACTTCACCGCCTGGCTCGCCAGCACCAGTGTCCTCGCCCCCTTCACCACCACCCAAATAACGCCGCTCCTCACCGCCTCCGCCAAGGGCGCCGCAACACAATGCTCAGGCCCATCCAACGCCTGCGGCTTCGCATGGACCAACGCGACCTATGATGGGAAAACTGGAATCGGACAACAGATGAGCGCTCTAGGGGCAATTCAAAGCACATTGGTGACGATTAAGGGCGTGGAAGTTCAGGCGCCCCTGACGAATAGTACGGGCGGAACGAGCGTGGGTAATGTGGGGGCCGGACAGGGTAGCACAACGGTTGTGAATGTTATTGTGCCGGCGACTCAGAGGGAGAAGGTGGGAGCGGGGTTTGCGACGGCGGCGATTCTGTTGAGTTGTATTGGGGGGAGTGCGTTTATGGTTATGGGGGGGTAAATGCAATGCGCGGGGTTTTGTGCTCGGTTTTGATCTGATCTGATCTGATGGGATGGGATGTGATATAATATGTGGAGTTCTTTTGTTTTGTTTTGGCTTGGGAAATTTACGATAACCACTGGATTTGGATCGGATTTGGATCGGATGGGAATGGAAGGAAAAGGGAAGGAAAGGATGCATAAGAACGGAGTTTGGGAATACACCCTGCTAGCATATTTATCTACATGGTTTATGAGCAGAGAAGGAAAAGGAAAGAAGGATTTGAGATCCTCTCTAGTATAATCTTCAATTGGCATTTTACGAATTTTTAAATACTGTACTGCAGAACAGATAGATTTGAATGGCTATACCAAAGGAAGACGCTTAGGCGGTTGGTTTAATGAATGAATGGATGGGATATACCTTTTGGAATAGAATGTGCTTTTGTTTTTGGATTTGCTTTTTTCTGGGGGGGGGCTTTGTTGGTTTGGCTGTGATTTTTAACTGTGATTGTGGTTATAATTTTGGCTATGGTTCTGGCTGTGGGTATTACAGGAGAAGAGAGGAGAGGAAAGGAAAAATGTTTTCCCTGGAAGTGTTTGTGAATTTGCTCTTCTCACTGAGTGTAGTAGAGTTGAAATGTTTCATTAGTTTTAGAAGATATTTATCTACATATCTACTACACTACTTATACCTACCTACCCACCCATATACAAAAAGCAAGTCAAGTTCAAGCAAAGCAGTATCAACAGCTTATTGCAAGCGAGTTTTGATAGCTCTAAGTGTTATTTCATTACAACATCATACAGTGCATGCATGTAAATTTCTAATCCAATCAAATTCTGTCAAGTAGGCAGGTATTTTTATAGAGTAAGTGAGTATACTACTGTATGTGCTGCATCATCTCTTCCTCCCTCCACTCTTTTCCTACCTTCTAATCTACTTACCGTAAAAACTAGTGAACTACATTGTAATTCTGTGAGATATATCTCATCTTAGCTGCAATTAACTTTTACATGCACATACATATATATACCATACCATACCTATACATATCTACAGAGAAATATCAATTTCTAGTATTTATACTGTGATATATAGACGCGCTCACTCCGGTGGTAATGATATAGATTACTCCCCTACTTCCCAACTCCCTTACTAGTATCTATATCTATTTCTATATCCATATCTAATTCCGCAAGTACAAAATCTCATCGATTCCTTCCTTCTTTCAGATTAGAGTAAAGTGGAATTACTTACTTACTTCATCATAAGTTCACTACCCAACACCACACGCTCGAATCCACCATCACATCACATCACCTCCTACATCCTACCTACTCACTTACTCACTCACTCACTCACTCACTCACTCACTCACTCACTCACTCACTCACTCACAGAATTCTAGACTCAAATCTAACATTTCACTCCACTCCTTCAATTCCAGATATACCAGCTGGCTAGCTAGCTGATTACATAGTCTTGATATATACATAAAACTAAAAAGAAAGAAGAAAATCATCCCTCGCTCCCTCTCTTCAAATAGGTGAGTGGGTTTGGTTTGAGATTTAACTCAACTGATCTTGTGATAGGGTAGGAGATTGGGAGTAAGGTAATAAGTTTTCTTTACTTACTTGTGTTATTAAGGGTAGGTAGTAAAAGTAAGAAAAGAAATTTCTGAGGTCTTGAGAAGTGAAGTGAAGTGAGTGCACAAGATGGAGATGGAGATGGAGATAAGATGGACTGATTTGAAAGCCCAGGATATACATAGTAGTCAATGCAGCATGTATGAAGTGAAGTGAAGTG
>JWJA01004834.1:0-10742 GCA_000812885.1 Lanzia echinophila
AGTCTCGGTACATACGGAGGTGATTGTTGCAAATAATTTCAAAATGCCCTCAACCAAGTTTTGATCATACTTGGTTCAATACCCAGTACCTAGTAATTGACTTAACCTATTAGAGTAAATAAATTACTTGATAGATAAGACCTTTTTTCATCAAATGCTTACAAAGGGCAAAAGGATATACAGAAGCTACTTCACTAGTAAGCCGCTTCACACCTTAATTGAACGTATCATGCAACGAAATATTTGTACCTTGCTTATCTTCCCACCCCCCTACCTCCCGTTTTTCCTTATTTTTTTTTCGCAAGTCAGTTTCTATTTAAAGCCTTTGAACTGCGTGCTTACTTATCGACGATTCCGTTTACAGGTTAGAATTCGAATCTTTTCAATAGGATTACTAATTCATGTACAGGAGCAAACAGAGCGAGTAGATGTATACATCTAAGCAGAGAGGAAAAGGAGAAAAGAAGAATAACGGATATATGCAGAAATATTGTGTGACAATGTGTGTCAAGTTCAAAACAGGAACTTCTTTATAAGGTCTGCTATATTAAGATAAAATTCTCAAGATAAACCTCTCACTCACTACCAATACACCATGTTTAAGATTGATATAACGCCACTTGAATAAAGTTACAGTAGGTTGTACTATAACTCGCCTGAATCTACGGGTACCTACCTTAATGTTCCAGCGATCCAAGTTCCAGATAAGTAGTACAGTAGGTAAGTATAGTACCTCTGTGCTGTACAAGTGTCCCTAAATCTTTTCTTCTGCTTACTACACCTAGGCAGGTAGTTACACAATCAACCTCGGTTTGGTTCGCTTCACTGAAAAAAGAATCTCGTATCTTCCTCCTTGGCCCATTTCCCAACCCCTGTTTTCTATCCATCGCAGGCTGCACAGTGCACACCGCGCCTCATTCTTATATTGTGAAATCAATGGCAAAAGGGAAAGCGAAATGCGCAATACGAACCACAGATTTTCTTTCCGGTGGAGTCAAGAATTGTTCATCTACGGGGTTATGTAGATCGGATTTCACTGTCTGGACTTTGCGCAGTATCTAAATGGCGGTACGCCGGTATGGATAAGGTTTTTATACCCGAGGTAATCACTTTAACGTTTGAAACCTTTGAAGATCTCCTTTTTCTGTTGTTGCTCGATTCTTGAGAAGGGGTGTTTAAAATAAATTCATGACCAAAATATATAACCCTTGTATTATTCTCATATACCTGGCACGGAGATATACCCATGCATGGAAGTGGACGACGGGCAGTGCTCCAGCCCTTTTAAATCAAAGGAAAGTTCAAGTTACACCAATCATCATTCCAAGCTCCCGGTTAAAAAAAGTCTAAAAAGGCGGAAACTAATCCGTATTAGAACTCTAAATATCCCTTATTTAACCTAAAAGGGTTAATGTTTCTTCAAGTTAAGGCTGTAAAAGTAGGTGGAAATTTCTACCTAGTGCTTTTCATTCGGTAATACCATACAAAAACATTTCCATGGCTAAATTAAGTATACAACCAATGATCTCTGTACCTACTACCTAGATAGGTGGTTGCCGGCAAACTATCTTGATCCGCGATGCCACTTTTCTCGTACTCTGTACTTCTACTCTATTAAACCCTGGTATCATTGGTTGAATTACAAACCAAACAGAGAATAGCATGAAAAGTATAGTACATTTGAAGAAGAAAATGCATCCAAGCCGACTTCCCCCCCTTCCCCCCCACTACTATCCTTACCCACTATCAATTGGTCTGTTCGTCCAATGACGCCTCAATTGGGCTGGGGCGGCTATCCCTGGCACCCAAGAATTGTGTACTTTGCAAAAATACATGGCAGCTCGTGTCAAAGATTGACATTTACTACCTTATCGGGTCTCCCCTTTCTACTTAAGGATGATGCAGGATTTTAATAATGCCGTGTTAACCTTGATAGTAAGATTTTTAGGCATCCGATAAATCACCAAAGTAAGATCGCCTTCTAGGGGTCAACGCTGAGAATAGTGTCCTTAGCTTAGTGCCTTTGGCATCTCTTCGTTTCGAGGTTTTGATTTGATCTAGGTACAATATTCTTTACTTCAGCCTCTTATCCTACCTTCGTTCAAGTATCTCATCCCACATATTCACACTTTTTCTTGTAGCATCGTTTTATTTTCCCTCCGTCATCCTGCACCTTTGCGGTCGACTACCACGTTCGTTACTCGTTTCTTATTCATTATTCGCAAACCATTCGTGCTTGCTCTTGTAGGCAGAACAGCCGCATACCAGGATTACTTATCTCTGTGTGGATATCATACGAGCTTACCTTTTACCCTAAGACTTGGCCAATTTGAAGTGAAAAAAGTATTAATATTTCTTGGATCCTGAAGAGCTTACTGAAGAATTTTACTCGCGATTTCGGCAAACATTGATACGGACTGATTCATGATTTCAGTCACTTGAGTATCTTGGCCGCTTTTCGTTACGATGATCACGTCTCTGGTTATCTTGTGCAGCGTTCTGTTGAGCACACAGGTTCGCGCCTTGCGCTACGAGGAAGAATATGTGGGCTATAACCTGAATGAGAATAAGACGGCGACATCACCTTTTGATTATGCGGGAAAATGGGAAAATGTATGTGGACTATCCAAGTTTCGAAATCTGGATGACTTTTCAGATGTCCAGCCTGTCCCACGCGACTTCTCATGGCTTGATATTTACAATGACTGACTTTCTCCATTCTCATAGCACACATTCGCCGACTCGCCGTCGAATTGGCGCTTTCCATTTTATTCCTTCTTCCTTGATAGATTCGTAAATGGAGATCCAACGAATGATGACATTAACGGAACATTTTTCGAGCACGATCCTATGCAAACTCAACTGCGGCATGGCGGTGATCTTCAGGGTCTTATCGACAGTTTGGATTATATACAAGGGATGGGAGTTAAGGGTATCTACATTGCGGGAAGTCCTATGATCAATTTACCATGGGGTTCCGATCAGTACTCTCCATTAGATTTCAGTCTTCTCGATGCCCACTTTGGAGATATTGATTTGTGGAGGCAAACAACTCAGGCCATTCATGACAGGGGAATGTACGTGATTCTGGACAACACAATGGGAACCATGGGTGATTTGATAGCCTTTGACGGGTACTTGAACGCTTCCACTCCTTTCACCCTGACGGAGCATAAGGTAATGTGGCGCGATCAAAACCGACAATATCTGGATTTCGCCTTTGGTGAAACTTACAACAAGACTTGTGATTATCCCAGATTCTGGCTCGAAACAGGATATGTGGTCACAGATGAAGTTACAGATCTTATGAATGGATGTTACGACTCTGAATTCGACCAGTATGGAGATACTGAGGCTTTTGGTGTTTTCCCGGATTGGCAACGTCAATTATCCAAATTCGCTTCCGTCCAGGATCGTTTGAGAGAATGGGTCCCATCGGTCAGAACAAAGATCGAGATCTTCACGTGTATGATCATTCAACAACTTGATATTGATGGATTGCGTGTCGACAAAGCAACTCAGATTACGGTGGACGCACTTGGAAGTTTCAGTAATTCTGTTCGCGAGTGTGCTCTTGCTGTCGGCAAAACGAATTTCATGGTTACAGGTGAAATCACTGGTGGTAATACTTTTGGGAGTATTTATCTCGGTCGCGGACGTCAGCCTGATATGGTTCCCGACACTGCTAAAGATGCGGTACAATTGACAGCAAACTCCACCCTGGCATATTTCATCCGGGACCCTGGTCAGAATGCTTTGGATTCTGCGGCTTTCCATTACAGTATTTACCGTACCCTCACTCGCTTCTTGGGAATGGACGGAAGTTTGGAAAGTGGTTATGATGTTTCCACTAATTGGGTCGACGCATGGAACGAAATGCTGGTCACAAATGATCTCGTCAATCCCAATACTGGAGAGTTCGACCCCAGACATTTGTACGGAGTTAGCAATCAAGATGTGTTCAGATGGCCAGCGATTACCAATGGAACCCAGAAGCAATTGCTTGGTCTGTTTATTACAACTTTACATATGCCCGGTATACCTTTACTTTTATGGGGTGAAGAGCAAGAGTTCTACGTCCTGGACAACACTGCCGACAATTATATCTTCGGTCGACAAGCTATGTCTCCATCAAATGCTTGGCAAACTCATGGATGCTATAGTGTTGGTAGCAGCAACTTTTACCAGTTTCCAAACGACTCTTGCACCAGAGGTTGCGAGGATGCGAAGAACAGTTACGACCATAGAGATCCATCTCATCCCGTTCGTAATATAATTAAAGCAATGTACCAGATGCGAGAAAATTACCCAGTTCTCAACGATGGTTGGTTTTTGCAACAACTCGCCAACCAGACTCATCATATCTTATTGCCAGGTAGTAACGAAACCGCCACCGAATTCGGACTATGGAGTACTGCACGCAGCGAATATTTTGGTGTTCAAGACTTGTCTAAAGAAGGAGGTAAAGGTAATCAGTCGGTTTGGTTACTTTACCACAATGCTTATGACTCTGTAACCTATTCATTCGATTGTAGCAGCAACGAGTCAGCACTTATCGCTCCGTTTGTCGAGGACACGACTGTCAAGAATTTGTTCTATCCCTACGACACGGTCACATTGAAGGCAAGTCCTAAACAGTTGTACTTCGCCAATGTGACCGGCTACAATGGCTGCCTCGACGAAGTCAGTCTCCTTCCGTACGAGTTTAAAGCATATGTTCCAATAGATGCTTGGGTTGGACCCTCACCAATGATAACTTCATTTTCGCCCGGTCATGATGCACGTCTTGTATCTACAGTTAAGCCAGGAGAACAAGAAACTGTGGCTATCGAAATTGGTTTCAGCGATGAGATGAAATGTTCTGATATCTTGGCCAATATGGTAATCTCTTCCAAGACCGAGGATGGAAAAGTGGCGCAATTAAACAATGCTACTGGCGAGTACTCTTGTGATGTTTTGTCCAGTCCAGTCAATGTTACTGACTACATTGGTTCGATCCCTACAACCTGGACGTTCAAAGGAAATCTGAGCAATGTTTCCAATGGTATCCATTCAATCACCCTCAAGAACATCTCTTCAAATGCCGGAAACACTTCCACAGGATCAACGGATACCTTTTTTATTCGAGTCGGACAATTTGATAACCCTGTCATATTTCCCGGATCTGCAAATTACACTCAACAGTTACTCCACAAATTGGATAATGGCAGCTTCTACGTGAGCCACAAAGCCGCCGGAGCAGATCTGTTCAAGTATTCGCTCAACTGGGGCACTACCTGGTCGGATTGGACTACATATGAAGGAGGTAACACGACACTTGCATCGCAGCCGTGGAGTGGTACCAAATTGCAGAAATGGAGCGGAGAACACGTTATCCTTAAATACTGGAGCAAACTTACTGGAAGTAGTGATTACGTTCAGCATGCTGATTTGGAAAACACCACTTATACACGTCGTTTGCCTCATTTATTCGCAAATGGTCCCTTCAATCAGTATGGTTATGATGTCGGTCTCCAGAACGAGTTTTCCCTGAACAAAATTAACAGTCTTTGGGAGTACAATTTCATGTACGAATGGCCAGCTGGTAAGTTTGAACCCCTCTCCAAAGATAAGTAATTGTACTGAAGGTTTACCCAGTTTTGCAACTCAATGTGTGGGGTATGAATCCAGATGGACAGCCCGATCAAACTGTGGTCCTAGGAGATATCGACGGTGATAATATCCTCGATCGTATGCCACCTTCTTCGCTTTCCACCGCTCTCATCAACATGACGCGTGTACCACCAAAGCCATACCTTGGATATAAACTCGCGATTGATGATGGACAACTCCGTTACTACATGATTCCTTACGGAAACCGTAGTTATCAGATGATCATGGTCTTCCTCATGTGGACTGTTCCCGTCATCACTGGAGGTCTCAGTATTTGGCTCTTCATGAAATCTTTCTATGCCGTCAAATTGAACAGTGTGGGTGTTAAGGAAGCAAGGAACTACATTCCACTAGCCATCCGCAGAAAGCTCAAGAGAGATCAACATGGAGAAAAAGAAATGGCTGTTATGGGAGGAAGTCCAATGATGATGGATAATCCCTCTAACATGGGACTAGCAAATGATCTCGGAGCCGGTCGTCGCACTGTACTCATCGCTACCATGGAATACGATATCGAGGATTGGAAAATCAAGATTAAGATTGGTGGTCTTGGTGTGATGGCGCAATTGATGGGCAAGAATCTCGGTCACCAGGATCTCATTTGGGTTGTTCCTTGTGTTGGTGGAATCGATTATCCTATCGATCATCAAGCCGAACCTATGGATGTTACCATTCTCGGAAATTCTTATACCGTCCAAGTTCAATACCATACTCTACGAAACATCACCTATGTTCTTCTAGACGCTCCCGTCTTCCGAGCACAATCGCAATCAGAGCCCTATCCAGCACGCATGGACGATCTAGATTCCGCCGTATACTACAGTGCATGGAATCAATGTATTGCCTTGACCATCAAACGTTTCCCCGTCGATCTATACCACATCAACGATTACCACGGAGCCGTCGCACCAATCCATCTTCTCCCGCAAACAATCCCCTGTTGTCTCTCTCTCCACAACGCCGAATTCCAAGGTCTCTGGCCCATGCGCAACAACAAGGAACGAAGTGAAGTATGCCAAGTCTACAATCTCCCTGAAGAAGTCGCCATTAAATATGTACAATTCGGAGATGTCTTCAACTTACTACATGCCGGAAGTTCCTATCTGCGTATCCACCAAAAGGGATTTGGTGCCGTAGGCGTGAGTAAGAAATACGGAAAACGTTCTTGGGCACGATATCCGATTTTCTGGGGCTTAAGCAAAATCGGAAATCTACCGAATCCCGATCCGTCAGATACGGGAGATTGGAGCGGCACTCAAGAGCAAATGGTCAATACGATAAACCAGGACTTTGAAAGCCAGAGAGGAGAATTGAAGAGACAGGCTCAGGAATGGGCTGGCTTGGATCAGAACCCCAAGGCTGAATTACTTGTGTTTGTTGGTAGATGGTCGATGCAAAAGGGTGTCGATTTGATTGCCGATGTGATGCCTGCCGTTCTTGAGGAAAATCCAAATGTACAACTTATTTGCGTTGGACCTGTTATTGATCTATACGGAAAATTTGCCGCGCTCAAACTCGATGTCATGATGAAGAAATACAAGGGTCGTGTTTTCAGCAAACCGGAATTCACGGCTTTACCACCATTTATTTTCTCTGGTGCCGAATTCGCCTTGATTCCATCCAGAGATGAACCGTTCGGTCTTGTGGCTGTCGAATTCGGTAGAAAGGGTGCATTGGGTATTGGAGCGAGGGTTGGTGGTCTGGGTCAAATGCCTGGATGGTGGTACACTGTCGAATCGACCACCACCACTCATTTACTCCATCAATTCAAACAAGCCATCAAGGAAGCCCTTGCGTCGAAGTTAGATACTCGTCAATTAATGAGAGCGCGCAGTGCGAAACAGCGTTTCCCCGTCGCGCAATGGGTTAATGATCTTGAGACTTTACAGAGCAAAGCGATCAAGATTCACGACAAGGAGATGGAGAAGGGAATTGGAAGGCCAAGATCTAGAGGTAGAGATACAGGGTCTTTCTTTTCTTCCAAGAGAATGTCGAGTTTTGGTACGCATTTTACAAGTACATCACAAATAGATGTTGCTAGTAGCGCCGGAGATCATACAAGACCTTCCTCGCCTACAAGAGAAAAACCATCAACAGGAGGACTTAATCGAAAACTCTCATTGGGATACCGCGCCGGACCCGGCCATCGCGTAATGAAGAATCGCCAAAACAACGACAGCAACCTCTCCATGAACCAATCCGGCCGAGTATTCGACCTCAGCGACGGCGGCTTAACCGAAGGCGAAGAAGAAAGCGACGCCGAAGACGACGCTCGAATTCGCGATGACATTTACGATGAATATGTTCTTTCCCCCGAAGATATCGAAGCAGAACGATTACGCGCCACCTACAGAGGACGATCCGAAAGTCCCGCCACACCCGGGTTCCTGGCTCCTCACCCCGGCTTTCTCGACTCCCCGCGCCGCTCCCCCAATGCTAACGCTCAAAGTCTCCATATCAGCGATTCCGATTATTCACTCCCCCGTCTACACGATTCCTCTAATGTCTACTCCAATTATTCGATACCCGGGTCCCCTGGATTGGAATCTCCCAACACGCCCGGCGCACACGACTCACTCTTACCGCCACCCTCCATCTTCGGCGGCAGCGGCGGGGATCCCCGCGATGCGAACCGCGCCTCCATGCTCAGTCTCAGTAGTGTCATTGGCGACAAAACGGATTTCAAGCTGCAAAAAGTGGATCCCTTTTTCACGGATACGCAGGGAGAATACTACCAAGCATTTGCCAAGAATCTAGATAAACTGGATGGGAAAAACAGCGAAGACCAATTATGTATTGAAGAATACCTGATAAAATCCGAGAAGAAATGGTTCGATCGATTCCGAGACGCGCGTCTGGGACGTAATTCCGGTGTTCCCACACTCAGTGGAATCAGCACACGAAACGAAGCCGGCTTATCAGGCGCACGCTCACCCAGCCGTCGTCGTTTTAGCGATGGTCATGAGAGTTTTACCAATGATACGATTGTGCATTCAAGACAAAATAGCAGTCAGGATAATATGGGACCAGCTGGATCCACGGAACTCCTCGATCAGTTTTTGTTGGGCAAGGATTATAAACCTCCTACTGGACTGCGTCTCGTTATGCAATATCGCTTTTACGATTGGCCTGTTTATTCCTTCCTCCTCGCATTCGGCCAAATCATCGCAGCAAACTCGTATCAAATAACTCTTCTCACAGGAACCGTCGGTCAATCCGCTGAAAAACTCTATATTACAGCTACCATATACCTACTCACATCGATCGTATGGTGGTTTTTCTTCATCCGTCTAAAGTCCATCTTCGTATTGTCCGTACCCTTCCTCTTCTACGGACTCGCCTTTTTCCTCTTAGGAATCGCTCCCTTCGTACCGGGGATAGACTCTAAAGGATGGGTGCAGAATGTTGCTACGGGTTTATATGCCTGTGCCGCCAGTTCGGGATCTATATTCTTCGCGCTGAATTTCGGCGACGAGGGAGGCTCTCCTGTAAAAGCTTGGGTGTATCGCGCTTGCATTATTCAAGGCACGCAACAAGCTTACGTCGTAATCCTGTGGTTCTGGGGCGAATATCTGAATCGTCGACAAGCGGATGGACTGGGTACTTCTTTCAGTACAGCGAGTACGAAAATGGCGGCTGTGACGCTACCGATTGCTGTACTCATGTGGAGCATCGGACTTATAAATTTCTTCGGCCTCCCAGAATACTACCGTCAATCACCAGGACAAGTACCTTCCTTCTACACCTCCTTGCTCCGACGAAAAATCGTAATGTGGTTTTTCGTGGCCGTGCTGATCCAGAATTTCTTCCTGAGTACGCTTTATGGACGTAATTGGCTATATCTCTTCAGTTCCAATCACGCTCCTACATGGGCCATCGTATGTTTAATCGTATTATTCTTCGGTGTATTATGGGCCGGCGCGCTCTGGTTCTTCGCTATTCTTAGCAAAGATCACAGTTGGGTTCTTCCTATTTTCGCTATTGGCTTGGGAGCCCCGAGATGGTGCCAGATGTTATGGTCTTGTACGCCAATGGGGTCTTATATACCATGGGTTGGCTCCCCCTTAGGCTCCGCGCTTTTTGGTCGCTCGCTTTGGTTGTGGTTGGGTATGTTGGATGCGCTTCAGGGTGTGGGGTTTGGTATGCTACTTTTACAAACTTTAACGAGGAGACATATTGCGTTTACGTTGATGGCAGCGCAGGTTTTGGGTAGTATTTCAACGATCGTAGCGAGAGCAGCGGCTCCGAATAATGTAGGTCCAGGACCAGTCTTCCCGGATTTTACGAATGGTGCAGAGGGCCTGAGGAATGCGTGGTTTTGGGTGGGGCTTTTTTGTCAGTTGTTGATTTGTGGTGGGTTCTTCACGTTTTTTAGAAAGGAACAGTTGAGTAAGCCGTAGATGGTTGTTTGGTTGTGTTGGAGTTGTGTTTTTTTTTTGTTGGCTTTTGGGGGGTTTGGAATGGATGGATGGATGGGGTGGTTGGTATTGGCGGACAAATGGTGACAGATCATCGCTTTATACATGAAATGATTGACTGAATAATGTAAGGATGAAGACGATTATGAAAAGATATCATATTATTATTTGTGTATTATACCAACCCTGGCAACCCACAGAAGAAGGTGATAAAGGTGATGGGATCTTCACTAGCAAGGGAATAATTTAAGCTTCTTTGGAAAAAGGTGGAAAAGGGTGGAAAAAGATATGGTAAACAACTTTGATTGGATAATAAAATTATAAAAATTTATATTTTCAATAATGTTAAGATATCGTATAATAAAATGAAGTGATACCCTTGGTGAAATGGTGAAATGTGATTAAAGAGAAAGAATAAATATATCAAGGATAATTCATGTAATGTGAAGGAGAAGGTTACATTTGAGTCAGTTGATTCCACTAGGTTATCCTTACTTGGTAGTGTTGTCTGGATTTGAGTCTTTTTTGACATTTAGAGCTGTGCTTTGCTTACAGTATTGAAATGAGATGTTTTGTGGCCGTTTGAAATAAGGGAATTTAGAAAAGTCAAATTGATTATATTTGCTGAGCACTCACTGCTCTCATTCCTCAGTCTCGGTACATACGGAGGTG